>OY856413.1:248123424-248235924 GCA_963693085.1 Alisma plantago-aquatica | reverse complement strand
ACATGACACTATTAATACAATTGTATTCTAATATATTACTCCAATAACTAAAGCATCATTTGAGATATTCATAAAGTAATTATCAGATGACAACTCTATCAAAAAGTTAGAACAATATTGAGGAGCATTAACCATAATTGTAGGTATTTCTTAAATAAAGAAGAAGGAGATTTTATTCCATAAACGAGCTTAACTATAGCTCTCAGAGAAGGTGACAATTCACCTTGGGAAACTGGCCTACAACCACAAAAACTTGCTTAGCCAAGAGTTTAGTCCATTAGGGTTACCAAAACACCTATAAGTACCCTGGCACACCCCCAGCCACTCGTGCACACCGCATGCTCTAGAAAGTGAATCAGATTACCACATGCAACCACTAGTTGCCTTTCCAAAACCAGAAGAGGTTGCTCCTTGCATGAAATTCCACTTGGATAATCATTAGTTAGCATGCTTAATATTTGCATGAGATTATTCCCCATTACTAACTTGATCATGCCTGACTTTACATGACCAAACCAAGTGTAGGCCTGAGTATGGTAGAGCATTATACTCATCCATCCCTGACTCCAAAGGACTTAGATCCAGATCCCAAATATATCAATCCCCAGCCAAGACATGCCGACTATGTTACCAACACATCTCCCAATATAAGGTTTTGAATTAAAAGGAAATCATCAAAGATATACAACTCAAAATGATGGCTAGTCGAAGTTAATGAGGTCAAAAGGTAGTCATGAATAAATGAATCACTAGTTGAGTATTTCACTATGACACCTAAAATGTAAACTTGTGGGATTATGGAATTGAATCAGACAAATCTATGGCCAGGAGCGTGCAAGAGGTTAGGGAGTCCCCCGTGTGAACACATAACCAATTAAATAGCCTTTCATCTTTACTTGCTACAGGCATCAGTGAAACATGCTTCTAGTAACCTTAGAAATATATGATGGAATTCCACTTTCCAACAATATCACATGACTCAAATAATAGGGAGAAATAAGGGAAAAGGGAACCAAAAGACAATAGGACTGGAATCCAAAGAAATGCTTGATTATTATCTAAAACCTATAAACTCAAAATTGAAGGATAATATGGACGAATATATGGAATTCATACCTAGATTATTAATAAAGAGGTTGTGTATAGTTGATCACTTATTCATTCTTTAGGAAAGTATATGAAGTATGCCTATATTTTTACTGCATATAATACCAAACCATTCTATACCATACCTTTTATTGATGTTGATATATAGATAGCAATAGGAATTTAATAGCATATTAAACAATATTAAACCCTACTTTTTGGATGACAAAAATGTGGGAACCATACCTTTATATGCCCTTAATACATTTTTCCACAAAAGACCATAACATCATTAAATATATCCAATCTTGATATATTTGGGAAGCATTCTATCACATTTCCCATTACCTCAGTCCTCATCCCCAACTAGAACAACTTCTAGGGTTTCTCTCACTAGAGTAGAAGAGAGATGGCTAAAAGCATCATGACATATGGGGAAGATATAGTATTTGGATTATCTTACTACAATGAAGAAGGGAGTTAGTAGGTTTCTATATATAGAGGATTTGTTGGGAAGTGGTTCCATTCACTAACATAGAGGAAGAGAGAGTGATTCACTAGTCTAGAGAGAGATGTGAGGTTTATGGTAGGGAGAGGGGCTAGGATAAGAAAAGGACGTCCACCTTTGTTTTGGGGATGAAGAGGAGAGAACTTGTGTTTATGGTGGGGTGGATGGGGGCTCTTTATATAGGAATGGTGAAGGGTAGCATGGTCCTAATTGCAAAAAGTGTGTGGATGACACATGGTTGCAATGTGTCATCTTTAGGTGGATGTTTACTAGTTAGGTTACACATGGATGGTTAGGTGTCATCTCAAGAATTTCTAGATGACACATGTAAGCATATGTGTCATCTCAGGATAGATATTAAAGGGTAGTTGACACATGGCAGGATCAGTGTCAACTTTTGGAGGTGCTAGGTGTCAAGGGACGGAGCATGCCACTCACCTACCTGCTTCAACAGCTAATGTGCTTGCAAAAGCTACCTACTAGCTATCCAGCTATATGCTTGCCTCCATAAGCATCTTGCTTGCCACCTAGCTACCTACTTGTGTGTTTACCCAAAAAAATTGCCATTTTAATTTTTTTACAAAAATGACCTAATTTATTTTTATGATAGGTAAAAGCTTTTAAAATAGTAAAAATATATTATTTTAATATTAAATTTGATTTTACTAATAAATTCCCAAATAAGCTTGTTTTTACCAAAAATAAAAAATAAGGAATTATAACTTGGGCGGAAGATCTAGATGTTACATATACCACCCCTTCAAAGAATTTTCATCCTAAAAAATTATGAGATTTAGGTTGTGACTTGTCTTAGTCTTTTCTACTAATGTTATCCTAAACAAATTCTAAATTTAAATTTTTATTTCATAATTTTCCTTGTGTTGGGTTTCATCTTGTTGCTCTGATACCATCTCTGTAACGTCCCCGATTCAACCACTTGATTTTCTTCCTTCAAAAATCAAGTAGCTAAATCTGAGCCGTTAATATGGCACCAAGAATCAAAGCACAAGAGTGATATAAGAAATATTTTATTTCAAAATATTACACCCTTACAGAAGGTATTTTTACATTATATCCTATATCAATAAAAAAAAATGATACATAAGTTTAAAATATTTTTGATCTGCCTTTGATTCTTGATGCCCTTCAGGATCTTTTTAAGATGAGTCTTCCACAAGGAAAGGTCCTATAAATATCTCTATAATGTCCCCGATTCAACCACCTGGTTTTCTTCCTTCAAAAATCAAGTAGCTAAATCTGAGCCATTAATATGGCACCAAGAATCAAAGCAGAAGAGTGAGATAAGCAATATTTTATTTCAAAATATTACACCCTTACATAAGGTATTTTTACATTATCTTCTATATCAATAAAAAAATGATGCATGAGTTTAAAATTAAGCTTGATCCGCCTTTGATTCTTGACGCCCTTCTGGATCTTTTCAAGATGAGTCTTCCACAAGGAAAGGTCCTATAAATAACAATCTGCAACATGGAAGAATATGTCACAACCCAAGTGGGAGAGTATGGATTAGACAAATGTCTATGTATGGGAAAATAGAGAATAGCAACATTACGCTATTAACACAATTGTATTCTAATATATTACTCCAATAACTAAAGAATTGGTTGAGATATTCATAAAGTAATCATCAGATGACAACTCTATCAAAAAGTTAGAAAAATATTGAGGAGCATTAACCATAATTGTAGGTATTTCGTAAATAAAGAAGAAGGAGACTTTATTCCATAAATTAGCTTAACTACAACTCTCAGAGAAGGTGTCAATTCACCTTGGGCAACTGTCCTACAACCACAAAAACTTTCTTAGCCAATACTTTAGTCCGTTAGGGTTACCAAAATACCTGTAAGTACCCTGGCACACCCCCAGCCACTCGTGCACACCACATGCTCTAAACAGTGATTCAGATTACCACATGCAGCCATTGGTCGCCTTTCCAAGACCAGAAGAGGGTGCTCCTTGCACAATATTCCACTTGGATAATCATTAGTGAGCATGCTTAATCTTTGTAGGAGATTATTCCCCATTACTAACTTGATCATGCCTGACTCTACATGACCAACCCAAGTGTGGGCCTAAGTATGGTTGAGCATTATACTCATCCATACCTGACTCGAAAGGACTTAGATCCAGATCCCAAATATATCAATCCCCAGACAAGACATGTCGAATATGTTACCAACACATCTCCCAATATAAGATTTAGAATTAAAAGGAAATCATTAAAGATATACAACTCAAAATGATGGTTAGTCAAAGGTAATGAGGTCAAAAGGTAGTCATGAATAAATGAATCACTAGTTGAGAATTTCATTATGACACCTAAAATGTAAACTTGTGGGATTGTGGAATTGAATCAGACAAATCTATGGCCAGGAGCGTGTAAGAGGTTAGGGAGTCCCCCCGTGCGAACACGGAACCAATTAAAAACCTTTCCTCTTTACTGGCTACATGCATAAGTGAAACAGGCTTCTAGTAACCTTAGAAATGTCTGATGGAATTCCACTTTCCAACAATATCACACGACTCAAATAATATGGAGAAATAAGGGAAAAGGGAACTAAAAGACAATAGGATTGGAATCCAAAGAAATGCTTGATTATTATCAAAAACATTTAAACTCAAAATTGAAGGATAAAATGGATGAATATATTGAAGTCATACCTAGATTATTATTAAAGAGGTTGTGTGTAGTTGATCACTTATTCATTCTTTAGGAAAGTATATGAAGTATGTCTATACTTTTACTGCATATAATACCAAACCATTCTATACCATACCTTTTATTGATGTTGATATTATAGATTGCGATAGGAATTGAATATCATATTAAACAATAATAAACCCTACCTTTTGGATGACAAAAATGTGGGTACCATAGCTTTATATGTCCTTAATACATATTTCTACAAGAAGACCATAACATCATTAAATATATCCAATCTTGATATATTTGGGCAGCATTCTTGTACATTTCCCATTACCTCGATCCTCATTCCCAACTAGAACAACTTCTAGGGTTTCTCTCATAAGAGTAGAAGAGAGATGGCTAAAGGCACCATGACATATGTGGAAGATATAGTATTTGGATTATCTTACTACAATAAAGGAGGGAGGTAGTAGGTTTGTGTATATATAGGATTTGTTGGGAAGTTGTTCCATTGACTAACATAGAGGAAGAGAGAGTGATTCACTTGTCTAGTAAGAGATGTGAGGGTTATGGTCGGGAGAGGGGCTAGGATAAGGAAAGGACGTCCACCTTTGTTTTGGGGATGAAGATGAGAGAACTTGTGTTTATGGTGGGGTGGATGGGGGCTCTTTATATAGGAATGGTGAAGGGTAGCATGGTCCTAATTGCAAAAAGTGTGTGGATGACAAATGGTTGCAAGGTGTCATCTTTATGTGAATGTTTACTAGTTAGGTTACACATGGATGGTTAGGTGTCATCTCAAGAATTGCTAGATGACACATGGAAGCATATGTGTCATCTCAGGATATCTATTAAAGGGTGGTTGACGCATGGCATGATCGGTGTCAACTTTTGGAGGTGCTAGGTGTCAAGGGATGGAGCATGCCACTCACCTACTTGCTTCACCAACTAATGTTCTTGCAAAAGCTACCTACTTGCTATCCAGTTATATGCTTGCCTCCATAAGCATCTTGCTTGCCACCCAACTACCTACTTGTGTGTTTACCCCAAAAATACAATTTTACAAAAATGACCGCATTTATTTTTATGATAGGTAAAAGCTTTTAAAATAGTAAAAATATATTGTTTTAATATTAAATTTGATTTTACTAATAAATTCCCAAATAAGCTTGTTTTAACAAAAATCCAAAATAAGGAACTTTAACTTGGGTGGAAGATCTAGATGTTACATATACCACCCCTTAAAAGAATTTTCGTCCTCGAAAATTATGAGATTTAGGTTGTAACTTGTCTTAGTATTTTCTACTAATGTTATCCTAAACAAATTCTAAATTTAAATTTTTATTTCATAATTTTCCTTGTGTTGAGTCTCATCTTGTTACTCTGACACCATCTGTGTAACGTCCCCGATTCAACCACCTGATTTTCTTCCTTCAAAAATCAAGTAGCTAAATCTGATCCGTTAATATGGCACCAAGAATCAAAGCACAAGAGTGATATAAGAAATATTTTATTTCAAAATATTACACCCTTACAAAAGGTATTTTTACATTATATCTTATATCAATAAAAAAATGATACATGAGTTTAAAATATTTTTGATCCGCCTTTGATTCTTGACGCCCTTCAGGATCTTTTCAAGATGAGTCTTCCAAAAGGAAAGGTCCTATAAATATCTTTGTAACGTCCTCGATTCAACCACCTGATTTTCTTCCTTCAAAAATGAAGTAGCTAAATCTGAGCCATTGATATGGCACCAAGAATCAAAGCACAAGAGTGACATAAGCAATATTTTATTTCAAAATATTACACCCTTACATAAGGTATTTTTACATTATCTTCTATATCAATAAAAAAAATGATGCATGAGTTTAAAATTAAGCTTGATCCGCCTTTGATTCTTGACGCCCTTCAGGATCTTTTCAAGATGAGTCTTCCACAAGGAAAGGTCCTATAAATAACAATCTGCAACATGGAAGAATATGTCACAAACCAAGTGGGAGAGTATGGATTAGACAAATGTCTATGTATGGGAAAATAGAGAATAGCAACATTGCACTATTCACACAATTGTATTCTAATATATTACTCCAATAACTAAAGCATCAGTTGAGATATTCATAAAGTAATCATTAGATGACAGCTCTATCAAAACGTTAGAACAAT
The DNA here is from genome assembly GCA_963693085.1 of Alisma plantago-aquatica. NCBI lineage: Eukaryota > Viridiplantae > Streptophyta > Magnoliopsida > Alismatales > Alismataceae > Alisma > Alisma plantago-aquatica. The sequence continues at coordinate 248,229,493 of OY856413.1, read as the reverse complement.
ATTGAGGAGCATTAACCATAATTGTAGGTATTTCGTAAATAAATAAGAAGGAGACTTTATTCCATAAATTAGCTTAACTACAACTCTCAGAGAAGGTGTCAATTCACTTGGGCAACTGTCCTACAACCACAAAAACTTTCTTAGCCAAGACTTTAGTCCATTAGGGTTACCAAAATACCTGTAAGTACCCTGGCACTCCCCCTGCCACTCATGCGCACCACATGCTCTAAACAGTGAATCAGATTACCACATGCAGCCATTGGTCACCTTTCCAAGACCAGAAGAGGGTGCTCCTTGCACAAAATTCCACTTGGATAATCATTAGTGAGCATGCTTAATCTTTGTAGGAGATTATTCCCCATTACTAACTTGATCATGCCTGACTTTAACTGACCAACCCAAGTGTGGGCCTGAGTATGGTTGAGCATTATACTCATCCATCCTTGACTCTAAAGGACTTAGATCTTGATCCCAAATATATCAATCCCCGGACAAGACATGTCGAATATGTTACCAACACATCTCCCAATATAAGATTTAGAATTAAAAGGAAATCATTAAAGATATAAAACTCAAAATGATGGTTAGTCAAAGGTAATGAGGTCAAAAGGTAGTCATGAATAAATGAATCACTAGTTGAGAATTTCATTATGACACCTAAAATGTAAACTTGTGGGATTGTGGAATTGAATCAGACAAATCTATGGCCAGGAGCGTGTAAGAGGTTAGGGAGTCCCCCCGTGCAAACACGGAACCAATTAAAACCTTTCCTCTTTACTGGCTACAGGCATAAGTGAAACAGGCTTCTAGTAACCTTAGAAATGTCTGATGGAATTCCACTTTCCAACAATATCACATAACTCAAATAATAGGGAGAAATAAGGGAAAAGGGAACCAAAAGACAATAGGATTGGAATCCAAAGAAATGCTTGACTATTATGAAAAACATTTAAACTCAAAATTGAAGAATAATATGGATGAATATATTGAAGTCATACCTAGATTATTATTAAAGTGGTTGTGTATAGTTGATCACTTATTCATTCTTTAGGAAAGTATATGAAGTATGTCTATACTTTTACTGCATATAATACCAAACCATTCTATAGCATACCTTTTATTGATGTTGATATTATAGATTGCGATAGGAATTGAATATCATATTAAACAATAATAAACCCTACCTTTTGGATGACAAAAATGTGGGTACCGTACCTTTATATGTCCTTAATACATATTTCTACAAGAAGACCATAACATCATTAAATATATCCAATCTTGATATATTTGGGCAGCATTCTTGTACATTTCCCATTACCTCGATCCTCATTCCCAACTAGAACAACTTCTAGGGTTTCTCTCACAAGAGTAGAAGAGAGATGGCTAAAGGCATCATGACATATGTGGAAGATATAGTATTTGGATTATCTTACTACAATAAAGGAGGGAGGTAGTAGGTTTGTATATACAGAGGATTTGTTGGGAAGTGGTTCCATTGACTAACATAGAGGATGAGAGAGTGATTCACTTGTCTAGTGAGAGATGTGAGGGTTATGGTAGGGAGAGGGGCTAGGATAAGGAAAGGACGTCCACCTTTGTTTTGGGGATGAAGATGAGAGAACTTGTGTTTATGGTGGGGTGGATGGGGGCTCTTTATATAGGAATGGTGAAAGGTAGCATGGTCCTAATTGCAAAAAGTGTGTGGATGACAAATGGTTGCAAGGTGTAATCTTTAGGTGAATGTTTACTAGTTAGGTTACACATGGATGGTTAGGTGTCATCTCAATAATTGCTAGATGACACATGGAAGCATATGTGTCATCTCAGGATAGCTATTAAATGGTGGTTGACGCATGGCATGATCGGTGTCAACTTTTGGAGGTGCTAGGTGTCAAGGGATGGAGCATGCCACTCACCTACTTGCTTCACCAACTAATGTTCTTGCAAAATCTACCTACTTGCTATCCAGTTATATGCTTGCCTCCATAAGCATATTGCTTGCCACCCAACTACCTACTTGTGTGTTTACCCCAAAAAATTAAAATTTTACAAAATTTTACAAAAATGACCACATTTATTTTTATGATAGGTAAAAGCTTTTAAAATAGTAAAAAATAAATTATTTTAATATTAAATTTGATTTTACTAATAAATTCCCAAATAAGCTTGTTTTAACAAAAATCCAAAATAAGGAACTATAACTTGGGTGGAAGATCTGGATGTTACATATACCACCCCTTTAAAGAATTTTCGTCCTCGAAATATATGAGATTTAGGTTGTGACTTGTCTTAGTCTTTTCTACTAATGTTATCCTAACAAATTCTAAATTTAAATTTTTATTTCATAATTTTCCTTGTGTTGAGTCTCATCTTATTACTCTGATACTATAAGGACCCTGACCTTCGTTTAGGGCTTACCCTGTTTGCTTTGCTTAACCCTGGTGCTTTGGTGCTTGCTAATCACCTTTAGTGGTGATTAGGGTTTGGTTGTGCTTTGTTGAGAGTTGGAGGTGCTACTTGCAAATAACCCAAGTCTAGGGTTTTATGGGCAAGTTTGCCACCTTGTGAGGTGTTCCTCTCTCTCTTTGCTTCCTCTTGTGTAGAGGGGAAGGCTTGGGCTCGTTGTTTGAGTTCTTTTGGGCCTTGTTGAGCTAGTTGGGCCTTGAGGTGCCTTGTTTTGGCTTGGTTGAGACTTGTGTCGCCCAAAGAGATGTTTGTGTCACCCAAGAGGTGAGTGTATCGGCCTAGGAGTGCTTGTGTCGGCCAACATGGATGTGTGTCATCCATGGAGCAACATGTTGTGTCACCCATGATGCTTGACCTAGCCTTGACCTTGTTTAGTGGACACTTGGAACACACCTTGGACATGTGTATGGAGCTTGCTAGAGTGGTGGCTCGTGCACTAGGACCAACCTTGTTTTCTCCTCCCTTTCCTTCTATATAGGCGTGTCCTTTCCTTAGCTTAGGGTCCCTTTGGTTCTTTGGTTTCTCCCCACCTTGAGTGCACGACACTCCCTCCTTCCTTGCTTGTGTCGGCCGATACACCCCCTTGAAGGAGCAAGCATGGAGGCCGACACACCTTGGAGAAGCAGGTGGTGGCCGATAGCCTTGGAGTCTCCATCTTCCTTGCTTGGTGGTGCGTGGAGCTTGGAGTTCTTCTTCTTCTTTGGAGCTTGGAGCTTAAGGCGGGTTGCATAACTTCTAACCCTAACTACATTATCTCTTTCTTTGATCTTGTTTATATGCATGTTAGTAGCTTGGTTTCTTGCTTAGTATCCTTGTTGGCCGATCACCCATGTGGTCTAGTGTTTCTTGTGATCTAGGGTTTAGGGAGCAATACTTCTTTCTCCCCTTGGTCTAGAGGAGTGAGTTTGAGTTTCTAGTGTGTCATGAGCAACACCCCTCTTTCCCTTAACCGATTGAGGTGAGCTTGTGATCTAGTTGCTTAAGCAACACTCTCCTCTCACCATGGGCTAGAAGGGTGAGCTCGTTGGTGATGGTTGATGTACAAGATCCCTCTTTCTTAGTCGATTGAGGTGAGCCATCTTCCTAGGGTTTCGGGTGCCCTTGTGTTTGAGGAAGAAGATAACCTTGTTGGACGATATCTCTTGACTTAGCATGTTGGGCGATAGGCCAGTGAGGTGTGTGTTGGCCGATAGGCCTGTGTTGGGCGACATGTTGTGGTGACGGGCGACACCCTTGGCTCTTGTGACGGGCGTCACAACTCTTTCTTTGCTGTGTGTCGGCCGTTAGGCCTTGGTTAGTAGATGCACGACATGTGGATGTGTACTCTCCCTTGGTTGGTAGCTTTTGGTGGGCTAACCTGGCCGGTATCACCATGTGTGATGGGCGTTACCCGATAGCTCTTGTGCCCGACACACCTTAGTGCGCAACCCCCTTGACACGTGACGCAGCGTCATCCTGCTGCACGTAATGCTGCGTTGCTGCTTGCTTACCTATCAACCGTTGTGCGTTATGCTTTGGGTGAGGGCTGGTGGCCGACACAGTCTTTTAGTGAGGATTCATGGTGACCTTGTGAGGGTTTCCGGTACTGTTAATGATAGCTCATCTTGTTATGAAAACAGACTTGTGGTTATGATCTTAGTAAAACGATGGTAGCTCCTCATATAGATAATGATGCTCGTTATCATAAGCCTGTTCATTTATCTTAGCCTGGCTACACGTATGAAAATGATTATCTGTTAATGCTAGGAATGGTAATGGTAGTAGCATGACTATATGCATAAAGTGATCATCATGTTTATCTGTAATAATAAGGAGAATAGTGGTAGTTACACTAGTGGGTTGCTACATGATGTACTTTATACACTTGATCACCAGATAATGTAGGGTTGATAAGTATAACATCTTGAATATCAATTCATGATGGTAAGCATAGTCCTTATGTTGAAAGTATGATTATTGTATACCCTAACCATGCAGATGATGATTAGCCATGAAAAGGCTATGAGAAATATGTGATGAGTAACACCACTCTGATAATTACTCTGGTTGGTGAGATTGCATGTATGATGTGTTTGTCATATGATGATGATGCAAGCCTTGAGAGGCAGCGATAATACATGATGAGGGATTGAGATCCCATGATGTGAGATGATCCTTGAGATAGATCCGGATGATTGGCAAGAGGCCAAGTGATAACATGTGATGTGGGATCCTTTTAATGGATCATTATGATATGAATTGTGGTGAAAGCATAATGTTGAGTTTATGTTGTTTATTTCTTTTTATAGCTTGCATGTTATAAAACTTGGTTGAATCTTGCAATCCATCTAAAAGATACTAATTAATCACAGTGAAATATATCATGTAGTTTGCCCTGGCCATAGATCCATCATCGTCAGGATTTGGTGATGGTGAAACGGGTTATCCTGCGGGTTAACCTGGAGCGCATATTGTTGAATATGCGAGGTTTCTCCTAGACTAAAGTGAGGAGGTAAGAGTGCAACTGCGGTTGTAGACTCCAGGGTGCGGTGTTTAGACCCGTAGCCCAGTTGTGATGAATAGCATGGTGAACAGGCCCATGGCTCAGGATATGTGATATGAGGAGCATGAATGCGTTCATGGCTCAGAGCACGGTGAACATGCCCGTGGCTCAGTTTTACTAGTGCCGAGACATGTACTGAGGCGGGCTAGGCAGAGGATAGCCTGTGGAGCTGACCCTGTGGCTAAGACCACTTCAGCATGAGACTTCGGTCCATCTTATGTTGTACTCATGTCCTGACCATGAGGTGGAGAAGGTCATGGAGTCCGGCTCTTCCATTGACCTTGTATGGCACCGACTTGGGCTTCGCAGCTGAAGGTTGGATCTGAGCGGTACGACTCACTTCCTCAGGGCATAATAATACGTAATTCAGCCGAATAGTATTACTTCTTAAGACAAACACAAAACATTGGTTGAGGCCTTGTTTGTGTAGTTACTCCCTTTATATCTTGCAGTTATTTATATGTTCTTCATATGTAGTAGAACTTGGATATCCAGTCTTGTTACTCATGTTTTACTTGATTACATTTGGTAAGCTTAGATAGCTTTATTTCATAAGACTGTTCTTGTTATACTCTTTACCAGATAGCTGCTATGTTCATCTAAGGTTTTGTAGTTTTGGCGGGGAGTTATGTTTCCCGCTGGGACAATGTTCAATTGTCTCACTCCGCTGAGTTACACCCTTTTTAGGTGGTCGAGCTAGACGTGGCGGTGGTCGTGGAGTTGCGGCCGAGCAGCAAGAAGAGCAATAGAAGGCAAGCCTTGGAGATGCTACTGTTTTGGATGTTTTGCTGTAGAGTCTAGAGTCATCCCTGTACTCTCAGGTCCTTGGCGGTGATTTGACGTTGTTTCACGATGGATAACTGTTGATGTTTTGTATATCCTTCTCCTGGCCGAATGTGGGCCTTTATATATGTATAAACAGGTGATGAACTCAAGTGATGGCAAGATAGCTATTGCTCCAAGATGTGGACATGTATCATGGCTTGTATGAATGTATATAACATGTTTTCTTGTAGGATGTGGACTGAAATGTAAAAGTTTCTCAGTTTATCAGCTTTCCACAATCAAATTTAATTAACTCGTATTTTTGGTAATATGTGGTTATGGTGATTTCCGCACGTTTTTGCGTAACACCTCGCTGTCTGTGTGATAGTGGGATGTATTGCCACAAGTTTGGTATTAGAGCTTTAGGTTCGCTGAGTCTATAAGGATCTAGGACTAGGTTGTGTCTGTTCTTATGAGTTTTCTAGATTTCCTCACAATCATCTTCTGCCCTCAGCGGAAGAAAAGCCAAGATGTCTGGAAACCATGAAGAACACGCTGCTGAGCACAGCAATGCTGCATCGGTTGATGGAGCTTTTGAGCAGGCACATGGAGATCGGGTGCCTGAGGTCCCCCAACCTAACCCAGCCATACTTGAACATCCTGCCTACCAATAGCTTATGGGGCAGATGATGGCTACGATGAATCTCATGGTTGAGCGATTGCCAGTGCCTCCTCCGAGAGCAAAGGCTCCCCATGGAGAAGCATCGGGTATTGGGAAGACCTTCGAGCGGCTTTGCCGAGTCGGGGCTTCGGATTATGCTGGAACGGCTGATCCAGCGGATGCAGATCTGTGGTTGACAAGTCTTGAGAAGGCTTTCCAGATCCTCGACATCCCCGAAGCAGACAAAGTAAAGCACGCTGTCTACCTTCTGAAGGGTAGTGCTGGTCACTGGTGGACCATCGAGGAAGAGAAGCGGCCCGGTGAGGTGATCTGTTGGGAGTTTTTCAGGTGTGAGTTCATCACCAGATACTTTCCCAAGACGTATCTAGACAAGAAGATCAGTCAGTTTGAGAGCTTGCGACAAGGAACGATGAACATCACTGAGTACGAGGCCAAGTTTATGGATCTGTTGAGGTTTTCTCCTCACATGGCAGCGACAGATGAGGAACGGATCAGACGTTTCGAGAAGGGTTTGAGTGCTGAGCTGACAACACCTGTGTCTGCGTTGGAGAACCAAGAATGGTTTGCTATGTTTGTGGAATCTGTCCGGAGGATTGAACGATCTGTTAGGGAGAAGAGAGAGTCTATGGCTAAGAAGAGACCTGCTCAGTTCCAGGGTCAGAGGTTTGGTGGCTTCAAGAAGCCCAGGTTTTCAACACCATCAGTGATGAGAGGTTATGGTGGACCGTCTCAGTGGTCTCTGAGTAAAGGAAGAGGTTATGTTTCTTCACCATCTAAGGCACACAGTTCGGCTTCCGTGGCAGTGATAGGGCCATTTAGGCCACAGAGAGATGATAGAGCATGCCATCTGTGTGGTCAGATCGAGCATTGGAGGTTCAACTGCCCAAAATAGAGATGTTGAAGTGACGCAACAGCCGAGGCAGAGTCATCAAGGATCGGACCGACAGTAGCCTAGTGGTAGAAGAGGATGAGGACGCAGTCAAGCGTCTCAAGATGGATCGTTTGTTCAAGGAAGTAGAGGTCGTGGACAGCAAGCAACGACTCGATTCTACGCTATGAGTCAGCCGGAGGTGATAGTCAACCCGCGAGTAGTGACAGGTCAGATGGAGTTATTTCATTCTGATATGTCTTCTTCTTGCTTTATATCTGTTCTGGTTGACCCAGGTGCTACACACTCTTTTATCGCCTATAGTATGCTTGAGAACTGTCGTTTACCTGATAGTTGTAAGAAGGATAGCTTGTAGTTAGAAACCCCTCTTACTGGTTCCTCGTTGCTTTGAGAAGAGTGTCCGTCTTGTGTCTTGTCTTTCTCGGGACACCGCATTCAAGTGGATCTTATACCACTTGATATTCATGGGTTTGATGTTATCCTTGGAATGGATACCTTAGAGAGGTACAAGGTTGTTTTAGACTGTGGTACCAAGCAGGCGGTGTTTGTCGATGCTGGAGAGAAGTGAATCTGCCAAGGAGATAGGAAGATTCTTCCGACGTGTCTGGTATCATCTATGGTGGCAGATAGGTTGCTACGACAAGGATGTAAGGCGTTCTTAGCTCATGTGGTGGATACCGTTGTGGCTACCAAGGCGAAAGGTCCTAGTCTTGAGGAGGTGTCCATTGTCCGGGAGTTTGCAGATGTGTTCCCTGAGGAGTTTCCTGGTGTTCCCCCACCCCGAGATTTTGATTTCGAGATCAATCTGGTCCCAGGGATGCAGCCAGTTGCGCAAACACCGTATAGGGTGGCTCCAGTAGAGATAGTAGAGTTGAAGAAGGAGTTGCAAGAGTTGTTGGACAAAGGTTTTATCCGTACGAGCACGTCGCCTTGGGGTTCTCCCGTGTTGTTTGTCAAGAAGAAGGATGGTTCAATGCGGTTGTGTATAGACTACTGACAGTTGAACAAGGTCATGATCAAGAACAAGTACTCATTTCCGAGGATAAATGATCTGTTTGATCAGTTGCATGGTGCTACAGTGTTTTCAAAGATCAACCTACGGTCCGGATATCATCAGTTGAGGATAAAGGCGGATGATATACCAAAGTCAGCTTTCAGGACGAGGTATGGTCATTATGAGTTCGTGGTGATGCCGTTTGGGTTAACCAATGCACCTGCTGCTTTCATGGACCTGATGAACAGAGTGTTCCACTCGTTCTTAGATCAGTTTGTTGTAGTCTTTATAGATGACATCTTGATCTATAGTCAAGACAGGCAAGAGCATGAGCAACATCTTCGACGAGTGTTGACTCTTCTTCGCCAACATCAGTTGTATGCCAAGTTCAGCAAGTGTGAGTTCTGGTTGGAAGAGGTGACTTTCTTGGGTCATGTGATATCTGCTGAAGGAGTCAAAGTAGACCCGAAGAAGGTGGAATCCGTTGCAGAATGGGAACAACCTAAGACACCGACGGAAGTTCGCAGTTTTCTGGGTCTAGCAAGATACTACCGACGGTTTATCAAGGACTTCAGTGCGATTGCTTTGCCAATGACCAAGTTGACAAGAAAGGACGTACCTTTTGTTTGGGATGATCGATGTCAGCAAGCTTTCCAGAGTTTAAAGGAGAAACTGACCAATGCTCCAATGTTAATCTTGCCAGAGCCTGGGAGAGGCTATGTGGTTTTCTGTGATGCTTCCAAGAAGGGCTTAGGTTGTGTGCTGATGCAGGAGGATCATGTGGTTTCTTTTGCTTCGCAACAGCTTAAGAAACATGAGGAGAACTACCCAACTCATGATTTGGAGTTGGTGGCGGCGGTTCATGTGTTAACAATTTGGAGACACTATCTTTATGGGGAAGTGTGTCAGATCTTTACGGATCATAAGAATCTGAAGTACATCTTTACGCAGCAAGAGTTGAACATGCGACAGCGGCAATGGATGGAGTTGATCAATGATTATGACTGCACTATCGAGTATCATCCTGGTAAGGCAAATGTGATATCTTATGCGCTTAGCAGAAAGTCTTCTTTTTCTTTCAAGAAGGCACAGTTGAGTTCCCTGGTATGCCATAGGCGGGATATGTTTGTCTCTTTGCGGCAGATGAATGTGTAGATGGAGGTTTACTCGTTAGCTGGACTTTTAGAACAAATGCAAGTCAAGCCTACGTTGAGAAAGCAAATCAAAGATGCACAGCAGACAGATGATGCAGTATAGCTGCTCAGATTAGAGTTTGGCAGCGAAAAGCGTGATGGGTTTCATGAGTCCGAGGATGGGCTAGTTTGCTATCGTGATAGTATGGTGGTTCCTGATGTTGATGAGCTGAGGAAGTTGGTGCTAGAGGAAGCACACACGTCGATGTATGCTATGCATCCAGGTTTCACCAAGATGTACCATAGTCTGAAGGACTTATATTGGTGGCCCGGTTTGAAGAAAGATGTAGCTGAGTTCGTGGCTAGATGTGCAGTTTGTCAACAAGTGAAGGCTGAACATCAGAAGCCGGCAGGTACGTTGCAACCTTTGCCGATACCGCAATGAAAATGGGATCATATAACCATGGATTTCGTAGTTGTTCTACCAAAGACAACTAGGAATCATGATTCCATTTGGGTAATAGTGGATAGACTGACGAAGTCTGCCCATTTCCTACCTGTAAAGACGACATATACAGCTGAGAAACTCGCCCGAGTATATGTGGATGAGATAGTACGTTTGCATGGTGTGCCAGCGATGATAGTTTCTGACAGAGGTCCTCAGTTCACGAGTCGTTTCTGGGAACAGTTGCACAAAGCGTTGGGAACGCAGTTGAGGTTCAGTACAACTTTTCACCCACAGACAGATGGACAGTATGAAAGGACTATTCAGATTCTGGAGGATCTCCTTCGAGCTTGTGTTTTGCAGTTCCTAGGCAGTTGGGATGTGCATCTGAGTTTGATAGAGTTTGCCTACAACAACAGTTATCAGCGGAGCATTATCATGGCTCCTTATGAGGCTTTGTATGGGAGGAAGTGCAGATCTCCTTTGTGTTGGTATGAGTCTGGTGAGTATCAGTTGTTGGGTCCTGAGTTAGTACAGCAGACAACAGAAAAGATCAAGGTGATACAACAACAGTTGAAAGTGGCACAGGACAGACAAAAGTCTTATGCAGACAATCGCCGACGACCTTTGGAGTTCCAGATAGGAGACAAGGTATATCTTAAAGTCTCTCCATGGAAAGGGGTGCTGAGGTTTGGCCGGAAGGGTAAGTTAGCACCCAGGTATATGGGGCCTTACCCAGTTATAGCACGAGTTGGCAAGATAGCTTACGAGTTAGAATTTCCTCCAGAATTGCACAGGTTACATCCAGTGTTCCATGTTAGTATGCTGAAGAAAAGTCATCCATATTCAGGAACAGTGATACATCCAGTTGAGGTTGAGCTTGATGAAGATGTGACCTACAAGGAGGGTCCTGTGGTGATCCTTGATAAAAGAGTAAAGAAGCTGAAGAAGAAGGACCTGGTTCTTGTGAAGGTTCTTTGGCATCATCGTGGCGTTGAGGAAGCCACGTGGGAGCTTGAGGAAGAGATGAGAAGGAAGTACCCCTCACTTTTCTCTTCGGATTTTGGGGACGAAACCCCTTAAAGGGGGTTATCTTGTAAGGACCCTGACCTTCGTTTAGGGCTTACCCTGTTTGCTTTGCTTAACCCTGGTGCTTTGGTGCTTGCTAATCACCTTTAGTGGTGATTAGGGTTTGGTTGTGCTTTGTTGAGAGTTGGAGGTGCTACTTGCAAATAACCCAAGTCTAGGGTTTTATGGGCAAGTTTGCCACCTTGTGAGGTGTTCCTCTCTCTCTGCTTCCTCTTGTGTAGAGGGGAAGGCTTGGGCTCGTTGCTTGAGTTCTTTTGGGCCTTGTTGAGCTAGTTGGGCCTTGAGGTGCCTTGTTTTGGCTTGGTTGAGCCTTGTGTCGCCCAAAGAGATGTTTGTGTCGCCCAAGAGGTGAGTGTATCGGCCTAGGAGTGCTTGTGTCGGCCAACATGGATGTGTGTCGCCCATGGAGCAACATGTTGTGTCACCCATGATGCTTGACCTAGCCTTGACCTTGTTTAGTGGACACTTGGAACACACCTTGGACATGTGTATGGAGCTTGCTAGAGTGGTGGCTCGTGCACTAGGACAAGTGTCCCTAGGCAAGTGACACCTTGCTTGGACCAACCTTGTTTTCTCCTCCCTTTCCTTCTATATAGGCGTGTCCTTTCCTTATCTTAGGGTCCCTTTGGTCCTTTGGTTTCTCCCCACCTTGAGTGTACGACACTCCCTCCTTCCTTGCTTGTGTCGGCCGATACACCCCCTTGAAGGAGCAAGCTTGGAGGCCGACACACCTTGGAGAAGTAGGTGGTGGCCGATAGCCTTGGAGTCTCCATCTTCCTTGCTTGGTGGTGTGTGGAGCTTAGAGTTCTTCTTCTTCTTTGGAGCTTGGAGCTTAAGGCGGGTTGCATAACTTCTAACCCTAACTACATTATCTCTTGCTTTGATCTTGTTTATATGCATGTTAGTAGCTTGGTTTCTTGCTTAGTATCCTTGTTGTCTGATCACCCATGTGGTCTAGTGTTTCTTGTGATCTAGGGTTTAGGGAGCAATACTTCTTTCTCCCCTTGGTCTAGAGGAGTGAGTTTGAGTTTCTAGTGTCATGAGCAACACCCCTCTTTCCCTTAACCGATTGAGGTGAGCTTGTGATCTAGTTGCTTAAGCAACACTCTCCTCTCACCATGGGATAGAAGGGTGAGCTCGTTGGTGATGGTTGATGTGCAAGATCCCTCTTTCTTAGTCGATTGAGGTGAGCCATCTTCCTAGGGTTTCGGGTGCCCTTGTGTTTGAGGAAGAAGATAACCTTGTTGGACGATATCTCTTGACTTAACATGTTGGGCGATAGGCCAGTGAGGTGTGTGTTGGCCGATAGGCCTGTGTTAAGCGACATGTTGTGGTGACGGGTGACACCCTTCACTCTTGAGACGGGCGTCACAACTCTTTCTGTGCTGTGTGTCGGCCTTTAGGCCTTGGTCAGTAAATGCTCGACATGTGGATGTGTCCTCTCCCTTGGTTGTTAGCTTTTGGTGGGCTAACCTGGCCGATATCACCATGTGTGATGGGCATTGCCCGATAGCTCTTATGCCCGACACACCTTAGTGCGCAACCCCCTTGACGCGCAACGTAACGTCGTCCTGCTGCACGTAACACAGTGTTGCTACTTGCTTACCTATCGACCGTTGTGCGTTATGCTTTGGGTGAGGGCTGGTGGCCGACACCGTCTTTTAGTGAGGATTCATGGTGACCTTGTGAGGGTTTCTGGTACTGTTAATGATATCTCATCTCGTTATGAAAATAGCCTTGTGGTTATGATCTTAGTAAAATGATGGTAGCTCCTCATATAGATAATGATGCTCGTTATCATAAGCCTGTTCATTTATCTTAGCCTGGCTACACGTATGAAAATGATTATCTGTTAATGCTAAGAATGGTAATGGTAGTAGCATGACTATATGCATAAAGTGATCATCATGTTTATCTGTTAATAATAGGGAGAATAGTGGTAGTTACACTAGTGGGTTGCTACATGATGTACTTTATACACTTGATCACCAGATAATGTAGGATTGATAAGTATAGCATCTTGAATATCAATTCATGATGGTAAGCATAGTCCTTATGTTGAAACTATGATTATTGTATACCCTAACCATGTAGGTGATGATTAGCCATGAAAAGGCTATGAGAAATATGTGATGAGTAACATCACTCAGATAATTACTCTGGTTGGTGAGATTGCATATATGATGTGTTTGTCACATGATGATGATGCGAGCCTTGAGAGGCAGCGGTAATACAGGATGAGGGATTGAGATCCCATGATGTGTGATGATCCTTGAGATAGATCCGGATGATTAGCAAGAGGCCAAGTGATAACATGTGATGTGGGATCCTTGTGATGGATCAATATGATATGAATTGTGGTGAAAGCATAATGTTGAGTTTATGTTGTCTATTTCTTTTTATAGCTTGCATGTTATACAACTTGCTTGAATCTTGAAATCCATCTAAAAGATATTAATTAATCACAGTGAAATATATCATGTAGTTTGCCCTGGCCATAGATCCATCATCGTCAGGATTTGGTGATGGTGAAACAGGTTCTCCCGCGGGTTAACCCGGAGCGCATATTGTTGAATATGCGAGGTTTCTCCTAGCCTAAAGTGAGGAGGTAAGAGTGCAACTGCGGCTGTAGACTCCAGGGTGCGGTATTCAGACCCGTAGCCCAGTTGTGATGAAGAGCATGGTGAACAGGCCCATGGCTCAGGATATGTGATATGAGGAGCATGAATGCGTTCATGGCTCAAAGCACGGCGAATAGGCCTGTGGCTCAGTTTTACTAGCGCCGAGACCTGTACCGAGGTGGGCTAGGCAGAGGGTAGCCTGTGGAGCTGACCCTGTGGCTAAGACCACTTCAGCATGAGACTGCAGTCCTGCTTATGTTGTACTCATGTACTGACCATGAGGCGGAGAAGGTCGTGGAGTCCGGCTCTTCCATTGACCTTGTATGGCACCGGCTTGGGCTTCGCAGCCGAAGGTTGGATCTGAGCGGTACGAATTGAAAAAATACTAGAGGGGGGGTGAATAGAGTTTTTGAATTATTTTAACAATTTATTGAATTCAAACAACCACAATTGAAATTGGAAGGAAGAGACAGGTGTTTAGAGTGGTTCCAACTATAGCAAATACTATAGTTGTCAGTCCACTACCCGGTTGCTTACCCAACCGGGATTTGAAAGTATTTATTTTATTACCTCTCAAGGATTTATACAAAATACAATACTTTCCTTTACACCCTTTGAACAGCCTTCACCCTGAAGTAGGTGCACCAACTTTGAGGTAGCCTTCTTTGAAGTAACTCCAAGCTCCCCCTTGAAGTAGCCTTCCTCTCTAGAAGTAACCTCCCGTTGCACCAGCCTTCTGAAGTAGCTCAAAGTCTCCTTCTTTGCCAAGAAGATCTTTACCCTCTCCAATCCGCAGCCTCCAACCTAGGAGTAGCAAGGAGAGTACAAACACTAATAGGGAACAAGAAAGAAAATAGAAATTACAACTTATCCTTTGTAGCCCAAGGCTTGATTTGCCTAGATCAAGCGTATAGATCTCCTAACCAAGTATGTGAACTTGTGATTGCAGTGGGTAGGAGATACTAGCCTATAGGACACGAATTATGAGCTAAGGAATGAAATGGCCAATTGTCACAATGCTCAAATTGCTCACAAACAGATTGCACAAAGTATGCTCAAAGGTTTCTCAAGTGTAGCAAGTGTAAAACCAGTATATTTGAGTGTCCTATGGCTTTTCCTATTTATAGGAATGGCCTAAGGATGCTTAAGGACGTTCTAGACAACTTCTAGGGGTTTCTAAGTGCTTAACTAGCCGTTAGGTACAAAGTTGTTGCTTTAACAACGGCTAATTAATTAATTCTGCAGTTGCTGTTAGAGACCGTCTCGGTCGAGGAATGGTCGACCGAGACACCTACTCGGTCGAACAATTATCGACCGACAGGCACTCTGGAACAAGTGATTTGCAACGTCTTTCTCCAACTGCCAACTAACTTGTCTGTTGTGTCTAACGGCTACTTTGGATCTTTTCTCGGTCGAGAAGATTGTCGACCGAGAGTGTCTTGGTCGAGGAGTTTGTCGACCGAGATTGATCCTGTTTCAATGTTTCAATTTAGACACTAATTATATGTATGAGTGTGCAAATGTGATCTTGTATGAAGGGGATGACTTATCTAAATGTGGTGTTTAGCTAGGGAAGATCTAACGCTTGATTTACATGCAATCTAAGTACTTGTACATTATATATTTGTACAAGTTTTTACAAAGCGATTACATTTCATGAAAAACATAAATGTAAGCATATGGATTTCCCTAGTTGCTTTGTCATCCACCTTAATCCTACACACTCAAGTAGCTCGTTAGATCAATAAGAATGAAATGTTTGTCATAATCACAACAAAGGGATTTATAGATGTACATTTAGCCAACAATCTCCCCCTTTTTGAAGATGACAAACATTTCCTAAATATAAAAATAAAGGAAATATAAACCATATGAGTTTCATACCTTTAGATTACCTTTTGTAGCTTTTCCTCTTGTTTATAAAATGTGTGCTTATTATTCCCCTTAAATTATGGAACATGAAATCCAATTCACTAGGGAATATAGCAACTTTCAATGTAAAGCCAAGAGTTTATTTATGAAACTCATTGATTGAGTTTTTCTAAGTTTTAGTTTTGTATTTATTTCTCCCCCTTTGTCAATTCAAAAAGATATCCGTTTAGAAATAAAAACTCCCCCTTAATGAGATGTCCCATCAAATCTAATGAAAAAGATGTCCATTTAGAAGCCAAAATATCATGATGTAGTTAAGAGTTTTTGTTTAAGTAGCACAAATATCAAAGAAAACATCTTCCAAAGGAGTGATAAGTAATTGCTTCCTAATTTTGTTAAATTGATCTAGTGGAAGCGGTTTTGTAAAAATATCAGCCAATTGATCTTCCGTATCAACATGATGAAGGGAAACATGATTCTTGGAGAATAATTCATTGATCAGCAAATATATTCAGATTTAATGCAGACTTGACAACAGAAACCTGCTCGGTCGACGATCTCCCGACCGAACGTGTTCTCGGTCGAACAGTTTCTCGACCGAGAATGTGTCTGGATTTGTTTCATAACTGTTTTAAGTAATTGTGTCATAGATCATTGTCAATTTAGCCACAATTTTAAAGATTGCATTTTATTTATTTCTCCCCTTATTTTGTATGCTCTACAATGATGATCTTATAATTCATATTTTGAAGATGTCTAAAAAAAAATCCATTGGAATCAAGTAAAGATGACCAATTTCATTAAAAGCATGTATTACAAGCATAGAAAGATAGACACATCATATAGAGATGACCCATTTATTACAATCATTCAAAGGATATCATTACAACTAACATAACTCCAACACTTACTGGAAAGACTTAAGAATTACATCAATGTCAGGGTCTTTCCCAAGAAAAGGCTCAGCTCCATAATACTGAACTAATGTTTTCCACTCTAGAGCACCTGTCTTGGTTAAGGCATATGCCTCCAAGAAGGTTGGAACACGATCAAATCGAAAATGAGCAACAATATCTTGTAGTTGCATTGATGAAAACTAAGTATGCGTGAGATCAGTAGATGGTGGAGGTGGAGGTTGATAATAGTTGTAAGATGGATTATATGGATTGAGCATGCCAGGATTTAAAGAGTAGGGATATTCATCTGGTTGGTTTGGAGAAAGATAAGTCATGGCATGATGGTTATAATCTAATTGTTTACTAAGATGATATTGTGATCCTGCAACATAGGTTAGGGTGTTTTGGATGGGGTCATAGGGTAGGCTGGTAGGAGGAGGTGGAGGTGGTATATCTTGTGTAGATGTTTCCCCTTCTACCCTAGCCCTCTTATGACCGAAATCAATCCCCATTTTTTCTACAGTATTCTTACTTAATTTTTGTGGTCTACGCTCCCATGTATATCCCATATCCTCAAGTTGAGTCTTAAGGAAATGTTGAGTAATTTGGCATACAAAATCAACATATGGAGGATTTCCAGAAAACTCAAGCATGTTTTTAAGAATGATGCGGATAAAGTTTGTGGGAATACGTTGGATAATGGCATATATTAGACACATACGAAAAATAGGAACTTCAGATTTATTGGCTCTAGGATGTATGTTTGTTGAAACAATAAGGTTTACAATCCTAGCAGCTGGTTTGAGGTTTATAGCATAGTATGTGCCTCTATCTTCGTGACAGGTTGTATTGGATTTAAAAATGGTCCTTTTGATGTCACTAAGACTAACAGTATGGTCATCTTGGGAAAATTGGTTAAGGGGGTTTCCAGAAGTACGGTCAAGGGTGTCTTGATATTCATCTATGTCAATACCTAGCATGTCAAGAATGTCCCCTTCAGTAAATCGGAAGCTATGCCCATTGACCATAGTATAGAAGAAGATGGTTTCATTTTCAGAGTGGGAAATGAGGTTTGCATAGAATTCATTCACTACCTTGATGGAATAGGAAGGAAAAGAAGGGTTGATGAATTCTTTTAACTTTTGCACTTCGAAAAGGTCCTCCAAGTCGACGATGTTGATGAAGTCCATAACTTCAACTGGTCATCGTGGGAGAGGAGCTTTGGAGGAAAGCCGTAGATATCGATCACCAGCATCTCCATCGACGAAGGCAATGTCGTTGATAATCGTCAGTGGTGGAGTAGCTTCCCGAGCTTCCCTTCCTTTCCTGCCGGCGACCTTCTTCTTTCCACGAGCAGATGATGAGGCCATTGTGTTGCTTGAAGGTGGAGAAGAAGCAAGGATGGCTTGTGGATGAGGATGCTAAAGAGTTGCACAAAAATGCACTAGAGAGAGCCTATGGAAGCAAGAGTATGCAAGTGTGAGGAGGTGACTCGTTTTTGGTTCCTTTTATAACAATCCAGCGACCTAGTCGGTCGACGATTCGTCGACCGAGCGTCCGCAACAGTCATGTTGCAGACGCGCCACTCGGCTCCCCAACGGTAAGTTTTACAACGGTCATATAACGGTCATAATGGTCGATTTACAACGGTCACATCCAACGGCTAATTCTCGGTCGAACAATTGTCGACCGACATTGTCTCGGTCGAACATTTGTCGACCGAAAGTGTGTCTGATACTAAGTTTGTCTAGATTCTGTCGGTCGAGAGAGGGGGGGCTGACCGAAAGGTTTTCGGTCGAAGAGTTCGTCGACCGACAGACTTACTGAGTACGAATTTGAAGCTGATATTTAATGTAAATGATAGACTATATTTGTAGAGCATATATATAGATTTTCTAAGGGAGTAATATTGTGTTTATTATTGACAATATTTGGACAAGTTGTGATCATAAATTAATTATACTTTTAATCATAAAATGATATCCAAATAGTTATTATGTCAAACTTATTTTAGGTCGAATTTGACTACGACCATAGCGCCCCTTGGTCAAATTTTTTATTTTAACCAAGAGGCAAGTTTGCAGATTTTCAAGTTGAACATATCGAGTATAATATCTGCATACAATTTGATTGAGTATCAAGTTGAAGCATACTACTTGATATAAGTCTTAAATGAATGCTCAATTAATATCTCAATTCTACTAATTTGTCTTATGTGTTGCAAGCAATAGTATATAACCAATGAATCATTTTGTTTTGCCGAACATTATCATGAATTCATGCATACAATTTATCATTATCTATGCGTACAAAGTATTGAGAGTATATCCATGATGTAATGATAACAACATATAATTTCATCACATGATAAATTTTTTTATTAAACTGAGCATATGTTTGGTTTGTAGAGATGATTTCCAAAATAAACATCCAATCATAAATCATGAATAGATAGCAATTTCATTAATTTCAAAGAAATTCAACAATTTTTGCAACAGACTGGAAATCAGTGACATGCTCGGTCGACTATTTCTCGACCGACAGTGTCTCGGTCGATAGTCTCTCGACCGACAATATTTCTGAAACTGTTAATTGCTTCCAAATAAAACATAACTATGCAATTTAAATATTTATTTGTTATCCTATTTAGTTGAGATAGACGTAGAAATATGCAACTAAGGTCCTTGGTCATATCTCAACTGGATTCTGTTCATTTAGTTTGGAGGTTTTGGAACCCAAACTAACTCGACATCTTTTCTCTTATAAGGACATGAAAAAGAGTAATGTCCAAGACATAAGCAATAATGGCAACATATAGAATCAACCTCAAGTCTTTTTCTATGGTTTTGTTCTAGGTTGTTCTTTGGTACAAATGTATTTGTTCCTTTAGGTACATATATAGATTGATGGGTTTGTGACTTTCTCCAACTAGGTTGATAGGACTTCTCTTTAGGCTTATAACCTAGTCCTCTTCTCCCAATTTGATGATAGGAATTATCTAAGATTTGATCAAGAATGCCATCATTATTCAAATTACTAACTTTTTGTTGTAACTTGGCAATCTCTTCCATTCTCTTCTTGATATCAAGTTTTGCTTGATCTAGATTAGATGACAATGAATCTCTTTCTTTGACAATAGAATCATAATCTAGATGATTGCATAAAATGGGTTGTTTTTGAAGATCATTCACTTGTCTTTGCAAATTATTCTTCTCTAAAGAAAGTAGATTACAATTTGCCTCTATAGATTTTATCTCAATATCATGATCTTCAATGATCTTTTTAAGATCTTTGTTTTCGGATGTAATAGCAAGAAGCATTGCATGTAATTCATCATTTGCTTTATTTGATTTCTTTAATGTCTTCTTGCATTCAAGATATTTAATATGTGTTTCTTCAAGGCTAGCAACTAGTTCTTCTTTAGATAAATAAAAAAGACTTACCTCTTCTTCTTCTTCCTCGCTAGTTGTAGCAATGAGACAATCTTTGTTCTCATCTTCCTTCTTAGATCTCCATGGGCATCCAGTTGTTGGGTGGCTTGTACCTAAGCACCAATTGCAGCATGTTGTAGTTTTGTCTAAGCAACACCTTTTGTTGTGATTATAATCACCACTACCCTCCATTCTTCAAGACTTTGTTAGGGTTCCTTGAAGCCTGCTCTGATACCAATTGAAAAACTACTAGAGGGGGGGGGTGAATAGAGTTTTTGAATTATTTTAACAATTTATTGAATTCAAACAACCACAATTGAAATTGGAAGGAAGAGATAGGTGTTTAGAGTGGTTCCAACTATAGCAAATACTATAGTTGTCAGTCCACTACCCGGTTTCTTACCCAACCGAGATTTGAAAGTATTTATTTTATTACCTCTCAAGGATTTATACAAAATACAATACTTTCCTTTACACCCTTTGAACAGCCTTCTACCTGAAGTAGGTGCACCAACTTTGAGGTAGCCTTCTTTGAAGTAACTCCAAGCTCCCCCTTGAAGTAGCCTTCCTCTCTAGAAGTAACCTCCCGTTGCACCAGCCTTCTGAAGTAGCTCAAAGTCTCCTTCTTTGCCAAGAAGATCTTTACCCTCTCCAATCCGCAGCCTCCAACCTAGGAGTAGCAAGGAGAGTACAAACACTAATAGGGAACAAGAAAGAAAATAGAAATTACAACTTATCCTTTGTAGCCCAAGGCTTGATTTGCCTAGATCAAGCATATAGATCTCCTAACCAAGTATGTGAACTTGTGATTGCAGTGGGTAGGAGATACTAGCCTATAGGACACGAATTATGAGCTAAGGAATGAAATGGCCAATTGTCACAATGCTCAAATTGCTCACAAACAGATTGCACAAAGTATGCTCAAAGGTTTCTCAAGTGTAGCAAGTGTAAAACCAGTGTATTTGAGTGTCCTATGGCTTGTCCTATTTATAGGAATGGCCTAAGGATGCTTAAGGACGTTCTAGACAACTTCTAGGGGTTTCTAAGTGCTTAACTAGCCGTTAGGTACAAAGTTGTTGCTTTAACAACAGCTAATTAATTAATTCTGCAGTTGCTGTCAGAGACCGTCTCGGTCGAGGAATGGTCGACCGAGACACCTACTCGGTCGAACAATTGTCGACCGACAGGCACTCTGGAACAAGTGATTTGCAACGTCTTTCTCCAACTGCCAACTAACTTGTCTGTTGTGTCTAACGGCTACTTTGGATCTTTTCTCGGTCGAGAAGATTGTCGACCGAGAGTGTCTTGGTCGAGGAGTTTGTCGACCGAGATTGATCCTGTTTCAATGTTTCAATTTAGACACTAATTATATGTATGAGTGTGCAAATGTGATCCTGTATGAAGGGGATGACTTATCTAAATGTGGTGTTTAGCTAGGGAAGATCTAACGCTTGATTTACATGCAATTTAAGTACTTGTACATTATATATTTGTACAAGTTTTTACAAAGCGATTACATTGCATGAAAAACATAAATGTAAGCATATGGATTTCCCTAGTTGCTTTGTCATCCACCTTAATCCTGCACACTCAAGTAGCTCGTTAGATCAATAAGAATGAAATGTTTGTCATAATCAAAACAAAGGGATTTATAGATGTCCATTTAGCCAACACGACTCACTTCCTCAGGTCATAATAATACGTAATTCAGCCGAATAGTTTTACTTCTTAAGACAAACACGAAACATTGGTTGAGGCCTTGTTTGTGTAGTTACTCCCTTTATATCTTGCAGTTATTTATATGTTCTTCATATGTAGTAGAACTTGGATATCCTATCTTGTTACTCATGTTTTACTTGATTACATTTGGTAAGCTTAGATAGATTTATTTCATAAGACTATTCTTGTTATACGCTTTACCAGATAGCTACTATGTTCATCTAAGATTTTGTAGTTTTGGCGGGGAGTAATGTTTCTCACTGGGACAATGTTCAATTGTCTCACTCCCCTGAGTTACACCCTTTTTAGGTGGTCGAGCTAGATGTGGCGGTGGTCGCGGAGTTGTGGCTGAGCAGCAAGAAGAGCAGTAGAAGGCAAGCCTTGGAGATGCTGCTGTTTTGGATGTTTTGCTGTAGAGTCTAGAGTCATCCCTATACTCTCAGGTCCTTGGCGGTGATTTGACATTGTTTCACGATGGATAACCGTTGATGTTTTGTATATCCTGCTGCTGGCTGGATGTGGGCCTTTATATATGTATAAACAGGTGAAGAACTCAAGTGATGGCAAGATAGCTGTTGCTCCAAGCTGTGGACATGTATCATGGCTTGTATGAATGTATATAACATGTTTTCTTGCAGGATGTGGACTGAAATGTAAAAGTTTCTCAGTTTATCAGCTTTCCGCAATTGGTTTTAATTTACTCGTGTTTTTGGTAATCTGTGGTTATGGTGATTTCTGCACGTTTTCGCGTAACACCTCGTTGTTTGTGTGATAGTGGGATGTATTGCCACAAGTTTGGTATCAGAGCTTTAGGTTCGCTGAGTCTACAGGGATCTAGGACTAGGTTGTGTCTGTTCTTATGAGTTTTCCAGATTTCCTCACAAGCATCTTCTGCCCTCAGCGGAAGAAAAGCCAAGATGTCTAGAAACCATGAAGAACACGCTGCTGAGCACAACGATGCTGCATCAGTTGATGGAGCTTTTGAGCAGGCACATGGAGATCGGGTGCCTGAGGTCCCCCAACCTAACCCAGCCATACTTGAACATCCTACCTACCAACAGCTTATGGGGCAGATGATGGCTACAATGAATCTCATGGTTGAGCGATTGCCAGTGCCTCCTCTGAGAGCATAGGCTCCCCATGGAGAAGCATCGGGTATTAGGAAGACCTTCGAGCGGCTTTGCTGAGTCGGGGCTTCGGATTATGCTGGAACGGCTGATCCAGCGGATGCAGATCTGTGGCTGACAAGTCTTGAGAAGGCTTTCCGGATCCTCGACATCCCCAAAGCAGAAAAAGTAAAGCACGACGTCTACCTTCTGAAGGGTAGTGCTGGTCACTAGTGGACCATCGAGGAAGAGAAGCGGCCTGGTGAGGTGATCTGTTGGGAGGTTTTCAGGTGCGCGTTCGTCACCAGATACTTTCCCAAGACGTATCTGGATGAGAAGATCAGTCAGTTTGAGAGCTTGCGACAAGGAACGATGAACATCACCGTGTACGAGGCCAAGTTTATGGATCTGTTGAGGTTTTGTCCTCACATGGCAGCGACAGATGAGGAACGGGTCAGACATTTCGAGAAGGGTTTAAGTGTTGAGATGACAACAACTGTTTCTGCGTTGGAGAACCGAGAATGGTTTTCTACATTTGTGGAATCTGTTCGGAGGATTGAACGATCTGTTAGGGAGAAGAGAGAGACTATGGCTAAGAAGAGACCTGCTCAGTTCCAGGGTTATAGGTTTGGTGGCTTCAAGAAGCCCTGGTTTTCAGCACCATCAGTGATGAGAGGTTCTGGTGGACCGTCTCAGTGGTCTCTGAGTAAAGGAAGAGGTTATGTTTCTTCACCATCTAAGGCACACAATTCGGCTTCCGTGGCAGTGACAGGGCCATCTAGGCCACAGGGTGATGATAGAGCATGCCATCTGTGTGGTCAGATTGGGCATTGGAGGTTCAACTGCCCGAATAGAGATGTTGAAGTGATGCAACAGCCGAGGCAGAGTCATCAAGGATCGGACCGACAACAGCCTAGTGGTAGCAGAGGACGAGGATGCGGTCAAGCGTCTCAAGCTGGATCATCTGTTCAAGGAAGTAGAGGTTGTGGATAGCAAGCAACGACTCGATTCTACGCTATGAGTCAGCCGGAGGCGATAGTCAACCCGCGAGTAGTGACAGGTCAGATGGAGTTATTTCATTATGATATGTCTTCTTCTTGCTTTATATCTGTTCTGGTTGACCCGAGTTCTACACACTTTTTTATCGCCTATAGTATGCTTGAGAACTGTCGTTTACCTGTTAGTTGTAAGAAGGATAGCTTGTTGTTAGAAACCCCTCTTACTGGTTCCTCGTTGCTTCGAGAAGAGTGTTTGTCTTGTGTCTTGTTTTTCTCGGGACACCGCATTCAAGTGGATCTTATACCACTTGATATGCATGGGTTTGATGTTATCCTTGGAATGGATACCTTAGTGAGGTACAAGGTTGTTTTAGACTACGGTACCAAGCAGGCGGTGTTTGTCACGCTAGAAAGAAGTGGATCTTCCAAGGAGATAGGAAGATTCTTCCGATGTGTCTGGTATCAACTATGTTGGCAGATAGGTTGCTACGACAAGGATGTAAGGCGTTCTTAGCTCATGTGGTGGATACCGTTGTGGCTACCAAGGCGAAAGGTCCTAGTCTTGAGGAGGTGTTCGTTGTCTGAGAGTTTGCAGATGTGTTCCCTGAGGAGTTTCTTGGTGTTCCCCCACCCCGAGAGATTGATTTCGTGATCAATCTGGTCCCAGGGACGCAGCCATTTGCACAGACACCATATAGGATGGCTCCAGTAGAGATGGTAGAGTTGAAGAAGTAGTTGCAAGAGTTGCTGGACAAACGTTTTATCCATCTGAGCACGTCGCCTTGGGGTGCTCCCGTGTTGTTTGTTAAGAAGAAGGATGGTTTGATACAGTTGTGTATAGACTACCGACAGCTGAACAAGGTCACGATCAAGAACAAGTACCCATTACTGAGGATAGATGATCTGTTTGATCAGTTGCGTGGTGCTACAGTGTTTTCAAAGATCGATCTACAGTCCGGATATCATCAATTGAGGATAAAGGCGGATGACATACCAAAGTCAGCTTTCAGGATGAGGTATGGTCATTATGAGTTCGTGGTGATGTCGTTTGGGTTAACCAATGCACCTACTGCTTTCATGGACCTGATGAACAGAGTGTTCCGCCCGTTCTTAGATCAGTTTGTTGTAGTCTTTATAGATGACATCTTGATCTATAGTCGGGACAGGCAAGAGCATGAGCAACATCTTCGACGAGCGTTGACTCTTCTTCGTCAACATCAGTTGTATGCCAAGTTCAGCAAGTGTGAGTTCTGGTTGGAAGAGGTGACTTTCTTGGGTCATGTGATATCTGCTGAAGGAGTCAAAGTAGACCCGAAGAAGGTGGAATCCGTTGCAGAATGGGAACAGCCGAAGACACCGACAGAAGTTCGCAGTTTTCTGGGTCTAGCAGGATACTACCGACGGTTTATCAAGTAATTCAGTGCAATTGCTTTGCCAATGACCAAGTCGACAAGAAAGGACGTACCTTTTGTTTGGGATGATCGATGTCAGCAAGCTTTCCAGAGTTTAAAGGAGAAACTTACCAGTGCTCCAATGTTGATCCTGCTAGAGCCTGGGAGAGGCTATGTGGTTTTCTGTGATGGTTCCAAGAAGGGCTTAGGTTGTGTGCTGATGCAGGAGGATCATGTGGTTTCTTTTGCTTCGCGACAGCTTAAGAAACACGAGGAGAACTACCCAACTCATGATTTGGAGCTGGCGACGGTGGTTCATGCGTTAAAGATCTGGAGACACTATCTTTATGGGGAAGTGTATCAGATCTTTACGGATCATAAGAATCTGAAGTACATCTTTACATAGCAAGAGTTGAACATGTGACATCGGCGATGGATGGAGTTGATCAATGATTATGAGTGCACTATCAAGTATCATCCTGGTAAGGCGAATGTGGTAGCTGATGCGCTTAGCAGAAAGTCTTCTTTTTCTTTCAAGAAGGCACAGTTGAGTTCCCTAGTATGCCATAGGTGGGATATGTTTGTCTCTTTGCGGCAGATGAATGTGCAGATGGAGGTTTCCTCATTAGCTAGACTTTTAGCACAAATGCAAGTCAAGCCTACATTGAGACAGCAAATCAAAGATGCACATTAGACAGATGATGCAGTATAGTTGATCAGATCAGAGTTTGGCAGTGAAAAGCGTGATGGGTTTCATGAGTCCGTGGATGGGCTAGTTTGCTATCGTGATAGGATGGTGGTTCCTGATGTTGATGAGCTGAGGAAGTTGGTGCTAGAGGAAGCACACACGTCGATGTATGCTATGCATCCAGGTGTCACCAAGATGTACCATAGTCTGAAGGACTTATATTGGTGGCCCGGTTTGAAGAAAGATGTAGCTGAGTTCGTGGCTAGATGTGCAGTTTGTCAACAAGTGAAGGTTGAACATCAGAAGCTGGCAGGTACGTTGCAACCTTTGCCGATACCGCAATGGAAATGGGATCATATAACCATGGATTTCGTAGTTGGTCTACCAAAGACAACTAGGAATCATGATTCCATTTGGGTAATAGTGGACAGACTGACGAAGTCTGCCCATTTCCTACCTGTAAAGATGACGTATACAGCTGAGAAACTCACCCGAGTATATGTGGATGAGATAGTACGTTTGCATGGTGTGCCAGCGACGATAGTTTCTGACAGAGGTCCTCAGTTCACGAGTCGTTTCTGGGAACAAATACACAAAGCGTTGGGAACGCAGTTGAGGTTCAGTACAACTTTTCACCCATAGACAGATGGACAGTCTGAAAGGACTATTCAGATTTTGGAGGATCTCCTTCGAGCTTGTGTTTTGCAGTTCCTAGGTAGTTGGGATGTGCATATGAGTTTGATAGAGTTTTCCTACAACAACAGTTATCAGTGGAGCATTGACATGGATCCTTATGAGGCTTTGTACGGGAGGAAGTGCAAATCTCCTTTGTGTTGGTATGAGTCTGGTGAGTATCATTTGTTGGGTCCTGAGTTAGTACAACAGACAATAGAAAAGATCAAGGTGATACAACAACAGTTGAAAGTGGCACAGGACAGACAGAAGTCTTATGCAGACAATCGCTGATGACCTTTGGAGTTCCAGGTAGGAGACAAGGTATATCTTAAAGTCTCGCCATGGAAAGGGGTAATGAGGTTTGGCCGTAAGGGTAAGTAAGCACCCAGGTATATGGGGCCTTACCCAGTTATAGAACGAGTTGGCAAGGTAGCTTACGAGTTAGAATTGCCTCTGGAATTGCATAGGTTACATCCAGTGTTCCATGTCAGTATGCTGAAGAAAAGTCATCCAAATTCAGGAACAGTGATACAACCAGTTGAGGTTGAGCTTGATGAAGATGTGACCTACGAGGAGGGTCCTATGGCGATCCTTGACAAAAGAGTAAAGAAGCTGAAGAGGAAGGACGTGGTTCTTGTCAAGGTTCTTTGGCATCATCGTGGCGTTGAGGAATCCACGTGGGAGCTTGAGGAAGAGATGAGAAGGAAGTACCCCTCAACTTTTCTCTTCGGATTTCGGGGACGAAATCCCTTAAAGGGGGTTAGCTTGTAAGGACCCTGACCTTCGTTTAGGGCTTACCCTGTTTGCTTTGCTTAACCCTGGTGCTTTGGTGCTTGCTAATCACCTTTAGTGGTGATTAGGGTTTGGTTGTGCTTTGTTGAGAGTTGGAGGTGCTACTTGCAAATAACCCAAGTCTAGGGTTTTATGGGAATGTTTGCCACCTTGTGAGGTGTTCCTCTCTCTCTCTTTTCTTCCTCTTGTGTAGAGGGGAAGGCTTGGGCTCGTTGCTTGAGTTCTTTTAGGCCTTGTTGAGCTAGTTGGGCCTTGAGGTGCCTTGTTTTGGCTTGGTTGAGCCTTGTGTCACCCAAAGAGATGTTTGTGCCACCCAAGAGGTGAGTGTATCGGCCTAGGAGTGCTTGTGTCGGCCAACATGGATGTGTGTCACCCATGGAGCAAGATGTTGTGTCGCCCTGATGCTTGACCTAGCCTTGACCTTATTTAGTGGACACTTGGAACACACCTTGGACATGTGTATGGAGCTTGCTAGAGTGGTGGCTCGTGCACTAGGACAAGTGTCCCTAGGCAAGTGACACCTTGCTTGGACCAACCTTGTTTTCTCCTCCCTTTCCTTCTATATAGGCGTGTCCTTTCCTTAGCTTAGGGTCCCTTTGGTCCTTTGTTTTCTCCCCACCTTGAGTGCACGACACTCCCTCCTTCCTTGCTTGTGTCGACCGATACACCCCCTTGAAGGAGCAAGCTTGGAGGCCGACACACCTTGGAGAAGCAGGTGGTGGCCGATAGCTTTGGAGTCTCCATCTTCCTTGCTTGGTGGTGTGTGGAGCTTGGAGTTCTTGTTCTTCTTTGGAGCTTGGAGCTTAAGGCGGGTTGCATAACTTCTAACCCTAACTACATTATCGTCTGCTTTGATCTTGTTTATATGCATGTTAGTAGCTTGGTTTCTTGCTTATTATCCTTGTTGGCCGATCACCCATGTGGTCTAGTGTTTCTTGTGATCCAGGGTTTAGGGAGCAATACTTCTTTGTCCCCTTGGTCTAGAGGAGTGAGTTTGAGTTTCTAGTGTCATGAGCAACACCCCTCTTTCCCTTAACCGATTGAGGTGATCTTGTGATCTAGTTGCTTAAGCAACACTCTCCTCTCACCATGGGATAGAAGGGTGAGCTCGTTGGTGATGGTTGATGTGCAAGATCCCTCTTTCTTAGTGGATTGAGGTGAGCCATCTTCCTAGGGTTTCGGGTGTCGTTGTGTTTGAGGAAGAAGATAACCTTGTTGGACGATATCTCTTGACTTAGCATGTTGGGCGATAGGCCAGTGAGGTGTGTGTTGGCCGATAGGCCTGTGTTGGGCGACATGTTGTGGTGACGGGCAACACCCTTGGCTCTTGTGACGGGCGTCACAACTCTTTCTTTGCCGTGTTTTGGCCGTTAGGCCTTGGTCAGTAGATGCACGACATGTGGATGTGTCCTCTCCCTTGGTTGTTAGCTTTTGGTGGGATAACCTAGACGATATCACCATGTGTGACGGGCGTTGCCCAATATCTCTTGTGCCCGACACACCTTAGTGCACAACCCCCTTGACGCGCGATGCAACGTCGTCCTATTGCACGTAACGCAGTGTTGCTACTTGGTTACCTATCGACCGTTGTGCGTTATGCTTTGGGTGAGGGCTGGTGGCCAACACAGTCTTTTAGTGAGGATTCATGGTGACCTTGTGAGGGTTTCCAGTACTGTTAATGATAGCTCATCTCGTTATGAAAACGGCCTTGTGGTTATGATCTTAGTAAAACGATGGTAGCTCCTCATATAGATAATGATGCTCGTTATCATAAGCCTGTTCATTTATCTTAGCCTGGCTACACGTATGAAAATGATTATCTGTTAATGCTAAGAATGGTAATGGTAGTAGCATGACTATATGCATAAAGTGATCATCATGTTTATCTGTTAATAATAGGGAGAATAGTGGTAGTTACACTAGTGGGTTGCTACATGATGTGTGATGATCCTTGAGATAGATCCGGATGATTGGCAAGAGGCCAAGTGATAACATGTGATGTGGGATCCTTGTGATGGATCAATATGATATGAATTGTGGTGAAAGCATAATATTGAGTTTATGTTGTTTATTTCTTTTTATAGCTTGCATGTTATACAACTTGGTTGAATCTTGCAATCCATCTAAAAGATACTAATTAATCACAGTGAAATATATCATGTAGTTTGCCCTAGCCATAGATCCATCATCGTCAGGATTTGGTGATGGTGAAACGGGTTCTCCTGCGGGTTAACCCGGAGCGCATATTGTTGAATATGCGAGGTTTCTCCTAGCCTAAAGTGAGGAGGTAAGAGTGCAACTGCGGTTGTAGACTCCAGGGTGCGGTGTTCAGACCCGTAGCCCAGTTGTGATGAAGAGCATGGTGAACAGGCCCATGGCTCAGGATATGTGATATGAGGAGCATGAATGCGTTCATGGCTCAAAGCACGGTGAACATGCATGTGGCTTAGTTTTACTAGTGCCGAGGCGGGCTAGGCAGAGGGTAGCCTGTGGAGCTGACCCTGTGGCTAAGACCACTTTAGCATGAGACTGCGGTCCTGCTTATGTTGTACTCATGTACAGACCATGAGGCGGAGAAGGTCATGGAGTCCGACTCTTCCATTGACCTTGTATGGCACCGACTTGGGCTTCGTAGCCGAAGGTTG
The DNA here is from genome assembly GCA_963693085.1 of Alisma plantago-aquatica. Taxonomy (NCBI): domain Eukaryota; kingdom Viridiplantae; phylum Streptophyta; class Magnoliopsida; order Alismatales; family Alismataceae; genus Alisma; species Alisma plantago-aquatica. The sequence goes on along the minus strand of OY856413.1, from coordinate 248,199,654 downwards.
GATCTGAGCGGTACGGCTCACTTCCTAAGGGCATAATAGTATGTAATTCAGCCGAATAGTATTACTGCTTAAGACAAACACGAAACATTGGTTGAGGCCTTGTTTGTGTAGTTACTCCCTTTATATCTTGCCGTTATTTATATGTTCTTCATATGTAGTAGAACTTGGATATCCTGTCTTGTTACTCATGTTTTACTTGATTACATTTGGTAAGCTTAGATAGCTTTATTTCATAAGACTATTCATGTTATACTCTTTACCAGATAGCTGCTATGTTCATCTAAGGTTTTGTAGTTTTAGCGGGGAGTTATGTTTCCCGCTGGGACAATGTTCAATTGTCTCACTCCACTGAGTTACACCCTTTTTAGGTGGTTGATCTAGACATGGTGGTGGTCGTGGAGTTGCGGCCGAGCAGCAAGAAGAGCAGTAGAAGGCAAGCCTCAGAGATGCTGATGTTTTGGATGTTTTGCTGTAGAGTCTAGAGTCATCCCTGTACTCTCAGGTCCTTGGCGGTGATTTGACATTGTTTCACGATGGATAACCGTTGATGTTTTGTATATCCTGCTGCTGGCCGGATGTGGGCCTTTATATATGTATAAACAGGTGATGAACTCAAGTGATGGCAAGATAGTTGTTGCTCCAAGCTGTGGACATGTATCATGGCTTGTATGAATGTATATAACATGTCTTCTTGTAGGATGTGGACTGAAATGTAAAAGTTTCTCAGTTTATTAGCTTTCCGCAATCAGTTTTAATTAACTCGTGTTTTTGGTAATCTGTGGTTATGGTGATTTCCGCACGTTTTCGCGTAACACCTCACTGTCTGTGTGATAGTGGGATGTGTTGCCACATATACCATGTTATGACCCACTCTTAAATTAACTAGTAAGTACAATGATTAGTGCATAATTAAGAATACTTAATCTAAGTTAAGTGATCGCAAATGCAATTAGAGCTTGATCCAGTGAAACGGTCTAATTAGCATGATTATTCGCTTTGCGATTGTAGTGGATTCTGTGCTTGGCACGTTGCAAGAAGAATCACTTCAATTGGACAATCGAGTTGGGAGATATGACATTTTCAAGATCTAGGGAGCTAAGTTGCAATTTTTCCAAAACCTTGCTTTATAATTCCGTTTTTCTTTCTCCCTTATTATTTTTTTCACCATAGAACCAGAGAAAAGCAACCGCCCCAGGCGGTGCTCGAGCAGGCTGCTCGACCTGCGATTGATGAGTAGCAGAGGGTGATTTGGGCGAGAGGAAGAAGGGCGGTGGCTCCGACTGCTTTAGCTTCGAATTCCTGGCGCCCTACTCTTCTTCTTCTCCTTCTTCCCTTCCTTCCTGCTTTCTTCTCCTTTGCCTAGCCCTAGTAGCGCACGACCTGCTGCACAGAGCAGCACTGGTCAGCTGCCGCAGCTATGGCCAGGAGCTATTCCGGTGCGAGTAACCACCTCAAACCCTTTGCTATCAAGTACGGCCTTGAGGCCTAGATCCAAATCTGAAGCATGAGCCCTAGGGCGGCACCCCTAGCAGCTTTGCGGCTAGCAGCAGCAGTGGCCGACGACCAGCTGCTTTGGCTTGGCCAGGAGCTCATTTTGGCGTGCAAATCTTCAGGAAAAGGGTGTGATTGACTTCGGCCAAGAGGCCTAAACAAGAATCCGCAACCAATAGCCAAGTATCAGCACCAACTTAGCTTGATTCCAGCCTATACGTGAAGAAAAAAAAATCACTGTTCCATTGCTGCAGGTTCTATTTGGGCAAATCCAAGGTTGAAGACACCCCTCTGGACGCATTCCTAGACGGATCCGGGCAATTCGAATCGCTGTGAGTAGGGTTTCATTTATTTATCATTAATAAACTCAGGCGTTCGAATATTTTCTATTTTGTGCGTGAATTACGCTGATAACAGGCATTATCAGGCGTCGGGCAACGTTTGGCGTCACCCGACCTTTTTAGTTCATAAAATGCTTCTAGACACTGTTATATGATTAAATTTAGCATTTGAACAGTATGGATTGAATCAGTAGATTTATATGGTTCATTGGAACCTAAATTGCTCATTTGAATGTTGAAATTAGAAATTCATGTCTGAAAATGGTATGATTTGGGTATGAACCCAGACAATGAAGATTTCTGATAAATTATTAGATGTACGATTTCAAAGTTGATATGAATAAATAAAATATGCATGAAAACCCTAATTGTATATATCTTTTGATGTTAATATGTGTAAATTGATATTTACATGAAATGGCACATTTCTCTGAAATATTACCAGAAATTCTCAAGTAGTGTTATTAAATTGTGTTGTGATATGTAATTAACTCTTAATTGAGTTAAGTGATGCACAAACCAGGATTTGGGTTAATGTGCACGTTTTTCGAGAATTTTAGAGAATTGATAATTGTTGAGTATGATTCTCATATGTGAAGTAAATTTCTTTAATTTGTGCAATAAGATGTTCAATTGCGTAAATTCGCTATGTATGTGCCAAATTGAAATAAGTTGGGTTATTTATGCATTTCTAATTTGTCTGAATGCATGGTATGAGAATTTCTCAGAAATTACAATGATTTAAAATATATTGCTCTGTCAGTTTAGAATAACAGTGTATTGTGATCTGATATGAAATCAGTAAATGTGATTTTCCTGTTTAAATGTTTATATGTTAATCAGTTAATAGACTTAGGTGCCCTAACACCGTAGAACCCCTTTGAGAGGTCTACACCTTAGGGGTGAAACTCGTGTCCAACATCAACTGGTTGAGTAATTCTGGTGGCACGAGGTTTGATAGACAGTGTCCAACACCAACTGATTGAGAAATTTCGGTGGCACTGGTGAAAAATAATAAATAAAGTAAAGGGTTATCCAACACCAACCGGTTGAGTAATTCTGGTGGTAACCCAGTGTTGACTCCCTGTGCCTGTGTGCTCAGGTTAGAGGAGGAGTCCAGAGCACTCATGGTGAGTGCAGAGGAGGCCAGAGAGCCTGTGGGTCCTGTAGCAGACCAGGACGAGAAGTTAGACTTAGCATTTCCCGGGTGTGTCGCTAAGTCTTGTACGGTGAGATCGTAGTTCGCTACAGATCTTTGTATGCAGAGTACACTACATATGATTAGGGCATAACAATATAAAAATGTAATCATATATGATCACTGTAAATTTAATATGTTAATAGTTTAGTACTTCTGTGCTAGTTCTCAATAATTGCTTTATTATTCAAGATATGCAGTTTCTGATATTTTATGCTTTACAGTTATGCGATATTTGTTGTTGTATAGAAATGTGATTATTATCTGTAAAATCTGCTATGTCATTAGAACTGCTCTGTATAGTATTGTTCTTATGCTTTATTTCAATTTAATAAACTTCACGAGTTGTTTAATGATAGTTAAATGAAAAACTATTCACTGAGCGAGTAGGCTCACTCCTCTACTCAAACATTTTCAGGTCAGCGACAGTTCCAGGAATCTGAAGGATCTTACCACCCTAGTCAGTAGAAGGTATATGTAGTTAGTTAGATAGTGGTCTCTTAGTCCTTTCCCCTCGGTCCTTGGGACATGGTGTGGGTGAGAGAAAGTATGTATGGCGAATGTGTAAAAGATGTAAATTAACTGTTATGTTTACTTTCTGTTAAACAATGTTACATGTTGTAAACTCTGTTTACTTACTCTAGCCAGTTTAATTGAAATGCTTCCGCAATAGTTTATTATGTTTTAGTTTACAACAATAATCCGGATATCATTACGAGGTTTTAAAAAGAAAAAGTTCTCAGTGATTTGTTTATGTGATAATCCCTCCGTCGCGCCCTAATCTCGTGATTAGTGGTTAGTGTGAGATCGGGGTGTGACATCTTGGTATCAGAGAATAGGTTGAGTATGCAGTTACTCTAAGTCCAGGTCAGGGGACGATAAGAGACCAATAGGATTAGGACTTAGGTGTCTTCCTTTTAACTGCAATTTTATAACAGGAAATGTTCTGTTATAGTATTGCAGATGACAGGAAGTGGACGTGGTCACGAGAATCAAGTTGAGAGTTTAAGCTGAGTTATCAGGGATCATTAGGATCAAAAGATAGATTTATAATTAAGATGGATAAGAAATGATGTGTTTTTAGCTCTGGGAAGTCTGAGTGTTTAGATACCCTGGCCAGGTGTCTGAATACTTAGATTGACCAGTATCAAGCTACTCTGTCTATTCTTCTTTGAATACCTTGGCCAGGTATGCAGAGGAAGGATAGGCTAGAGAGAAACCCTAGAAATCTTAGGGTTAAGAATCGGAAATTAATGTAAGAGTAAGAGATTAAATATAGGATGCAATACAACTCTTGTTTTATATTGCTTATTTGATTAGAGATCACTAGAAATGCTCTTATATGCATGAAATTAGATTTTCAGTTTGTAAAGTAAACATGATTCTTTTATGTTGTGTGTTATGAAATGATTTATTTATTATTTATATTCTCTGTATCAAGTAGACTAGACGATTGTTTAAATGTATTTTCCCTAAATGGATATTATTTCCACATGTTTGAGATCAATAGGAGTTAGTTAATCCTGAGTAGCTCTTGGCTTCAGGACTACAGGTTTGGCCTGGTCCGGTTGGCAGGATGCGTTACTGGGATTTAATGACTCCTATTAACAGTATAATAAGAATAGACTCTGGATAATTTGGACCCTAATCATAGTGAGAATGTACATACGCTGAGATATTGAGATGTAAGGGAAAGATTAGAGTAGCTAAGAAGTAGCTGGAACTGATATCAGAGGCCCAATGTTGGAGTCTCATATGAGCAATCCTTAATTAGAAATAAAGGAACACAATAAGGGTCAGATTAAATTTAATGATTAGGTGAGAAATACCCTTAATGATACTAATCAATAATGCATAACCAATGCATGGATCCAATATATGATTAGTAAACCCTAGTGGAGGGTGTATCATTGTGAAACCCTAGCTGAGGGTGTATCATTGCGATTGTTTATAGGCAACTTTATAATAAAGTTATGCTTTAAACTAAGATAAGTCCATATCATGTGAGATAGATGGACAATTCTAATGTGTGGCCTATGCATTATATGCTAAAGGTGAGTATTCTGTGATGGAATTCATTAAGAGGGGAGATACCTTAATACAAGATAAAGTTGGTTAACTCTAGAGGGTCTGAGTTAATGAGAAACGGGGAACCCTAACCCTAATTTGGGGAAAAGGGAATGATAAGCCCTGTTTGATAGTGAACCCTAATTCCTGGTCAAGGAATGATGGTATTACTATTGTATCACATGATATGATGAATATCTTGTATGACTGTTATCATGCCTAATAACCATGCAAGTATGATGAGATGATGAATATAGCCAAGTTTGGGCTGTGACATTTATATAATAAATGTTGATTGGCTTTTTGTGTGTTGATGTTGTTGTTGCTTAATAAAAGTAATAATGTGTACGGATTTTATGAACCATGTGAATAAGTTGTTGCCTAGTGAGAGGTGACAAGATATGAATGGCCTTGTGAGCCATGTGTGATGCTTGGGTAACAAGTATCATGTTTATTTGTAGCATTTGTGTTAATAAGTTATGCTAGAGAACTTGGCTGATGTTACATTTATATTATATATCTATAGTTCATTGATGATTATTCATATCTGTTGTATCCATTACAAGTAGATGGATGAACTTATGAGATCTAAAGTTTGATTTCAAACTAAGGAAGCAAAGTCACACCACAATAATGCTATGTTACTGATAAGGACCAAACCCTAGAATGTTTAGAATTGTAGTAGCTCAAGGAATATCATTAGTGATTTGACCTTGAATATTAGCATCTTTATAAAAAAAAATCAAGAGATTTGCACTATGAAAGGTAAGCTAGTATTAATAAAATCTAGGGTTTAAAGGTAGATAAACAATATGAAAATAACTTGGAGAAAAGAGTAAGATATAAATTTGAAATGTAACTATAAGTAGTAGCATAGAATGATGAGTACTACGCGATACATGATATGAAGTTAGTTGTTGTAGTTCATGCTCTTATGACACATCGTCACTATATTTATGATGTGACGATAGACTGTCACCCTGGGAAGACGAATGTGGTAGCTGATGCCCTAAGTAGGAAGTCTAGTTTTGTAGCTGATGCATTCTCTATGGCATGTTTCAAGAGAGACCTGCTAATAGAGATGCATAAGTTGAACTTAGACTTAGGGGTAACATAGCAGAGTGGTTTGATTGAACTGATGCAATTCAAGCCTACTTCTTATGATCAGATCAAGGAACTACAATAGGGTGATAGTGAGTTAAACTAGACCATGCATGACATGACAGGGGGAAGAGACCAGAGTTCAAGCTTTTAGATGATGGTGTGTTGTATTAGCATGATATGTTGTGTACCTCGAGATAGTGATTTGAAAGAAAAGATTCTTGAGGAGGCACATGTATCGATGTATGCCATGTATCCAGGTAACACTAAGATGTACATGAATCTCAAGGAGTCGTATTGGTGGCATGGTATAACAAAGAATGTAGCTGAGTACGTGACTAGGTGCAGTGTGTATCAACAGGTTAAGGCTGAGCACCAGAAACCTATAGGTACCTTGCAATCTCTTCCTATACCTGAGTGGAAGTGGGAACATATCACAATGGATTTTGTGATAGGGTTGCCCAAGACACCTAGAGGTTGTAACTCTATATGAATGATTGTGGATAGATTAATTTAGTCTGCTCACTTTCTTCATATTAAGTCAAACTTTGATGTCCCGAAGTTGACTAAGATATATATGGATGAGATAGTCAGGTTGCATGGTATCCCAGTTTCAATTATACCAAATAAGGATCCTAAGTTCACATCTAGGTTTTGGAATCAGTTGCATCATGCTTTGGGCACAAGTTGAGATTCTGTACAACTTTCCACACACAGACGAATGATCAGTCCGGGAGGACCATTCAGACTCTTAAGGATATGCTGAGAGAATGTCTCATGCATTTCAGTGGAAGTTGGGAAGAACACTTGAGCCTTATAGAGTTTGCATACGACAATAGTCACCATTCTAGTCTTGGTATGGCCCCGTATGAAGCTCTGTATGGTAGAAAGTGTAGATCATCCATATGTTGATATGAGGTAGGTGAAAAGCAGATTCATGGATTAGAGATAGTGGATTTGACCACTGAAAAGATTGCTGTGATCAAAGTACAGTTGAAAGTTGCACCTGATAGACATAAGAGTCAAGCCGAGAAGAGGCGTTGACTTCTTGAGTTTCATGTTGGTGATGAAGTGTATCTGAAAGTTTCACCATGGAAAGGAATGTTGAGGATTTGTCAAGAGAGGCAAACTGACTTCTAGGTTTATGGCACATATTCTGTTATTGAGAGGATTGGACTTGTAGCCTATAAGTTGGAATTGCCATCCGAATTGGTTAATTTTCATGATGTGTTTCTTGTATCGATGTTGAATAAATGTTATCATGGTACAGAGAAGATAATGGACCCAGAACCTACACAACTAAGTACAATGTGTCCCATGTTGAGGGACCGGTACAGATAGTTGAGCAGAGGATCAAGAAACTTAAGAATTTCGAGACACCAATAGTGTATGTTTTGTGGACAAACCATAACCTAGAGGAATCCACGTGGGAGCTTGAGTCAGAAATGCGTAACAAGTTTTCTTTTCTCTTTTAGGAATTTCGGGACGAAATTCTTATAAGGGAGGGAGATTGTTATGACCCACTCTTAAATTAACTAGTAAGTACAATGATTAGTGCATAATTAAGAATACTTAATCTAAGTTAAGTGATCGCAAATGCAATTAGAGCTTGATACAGTGAAACGGTCTAATTAGCATGATTATTCGCTTTGAGATTGTAGTGGATTCCGTGCTTGGCACGTTGCAAGAAGAATCACTTCAATTGGACAATCGAGTTGGGAGATATGACATTTTCAAGATCTAGGGAGCTAAGTTGCAATTTTTCCAAAACCTTGCTTTATAATTCCGTTTTTCTTTCTCCCTTATTATTTTTTTTCCCGATAGAACTAGAGAAAAGCAACCGCCCCAGGCGGCGCTCGAGCAGGCTGCTCGACCTGCGATTGATGAGTAGCAGAGGGTGATTTGGGCGAGAGGAAGAAGGGCGGTGGCTCCGACTCCTTTAGCTTCGAATTCCTGGCGCCCTACTCTTCTTCTTCTCCTTCTTCCCTTCCTTCCTTCTTTCTTCTCCTTTGCCTAGCCCTAGCAGCGCCTGACCTGCTGCACAGAGCAGCACTAATCAGCTGCCGCAGCTATGGCCAGGAGCTATTCTGGTGCGAGTAACCACCTCAAACCCTTTGCTATCAAGTACGGCCTTGAGGCCTAGATCCAAATCTGAAGCATGAGCCCTAGGGCGGCGCCCCTAGCAGCTTTGCGGCTAGCAGCAGCAGTGGCCGACGGCCAGCTGCTTTGGCTTGGCCAGGAGCTCATTTTGGCGTGCAAATCTTCAGGAAAAGGGTGTGATTGACTTCGGCCAAGAGGCCTAAACAAGAATCCGCAACCAATAGCCAAGTATCAGCACCAACTTAGCTTGATTCCAGCCTATACGTGAAGAAAAAAAAAATCACTGTTCCATTGCTGCAGGTTCTATTCGGGCAAATCCAAGGTTGAAGACACCCCTCTGGACGCATTCCTAGACGGATCCGGGCAATTCGAATCGCTGTGAGTAGGGTTTCATTTATTTATCATTAATAAACTCAGGCGTTTGAATATTTTCTGTTTTGTGCGTGAATTACGCTGATAACAGGCGTTATCAGGCGTCGGGCAGCGTTTGGCGTCGCCCGACCTTTTTAGTTCATAAAATGCTTCTAGACACTGTTATATGATTAAATTTAGCATTTGAACAGTATGGATTGAATCAGTAGATTTATATGGTTCATTGGAACCTAAATTTCTCATTTGAATGTTGAAATTAGAAATTCATGTCTGAAAATGGTATGATTTTGGGTATGAACCCAGACAATGAAGATTTCTGATAAATTATTAGATGTACGATTTCAAAGTTGATATGAATAAATAAAATATGCATGAAAATCCTAATTGTATATATCTTTTGACATTAATATGTGTAAATTGATATTTACATGAAATGGCACATTTCTCTGAAATATTACCAGAAATTCTCAAGTAGTGTTATTAAATTGTGTTGTGATATGTAATTAACTCTTAATTGAGTTAAGTGATGCACAAACCAGGATTTGGGTTAATGTGCACGTTTTTCGAGAATTTTAGAGAATTGATAATTATTGAGTATGATTCTCATATGTGAAGTAAATTTCTTTAATTTGTGCAATAAGATGTTCAATTGCGTAAATTCGCTATGTATGTGCCAAATTGAAATAAGTTGGGTTATTTATGCATTTCTAATTTGTCTGAATGCATGGTATGAGAATTTCTCATAAATTACAATGATTTAAAATATATTGCTCTGTCAGTTTAGAATAACAGTGTATTGTGATCTGATATGAAATCAGTAAATGTGATTTTCCTGTTTAAATGTTTATATGTTAATCAGTTAATAGACTTAGGTGCCCTAACACCGTAGAACCCCTTTGAGAGGTTTGCACCTTAGGGGTGAAACTCGTGTCCAACATCAACCAGTTGAGTAATTCTGGTGGCACGAGGGTTGATAGACAGTGTCCAACACCAACCGATTGAGTAATTTTGGTGGCACTGGGGAAAAATAATAAATAAAGTAAAGGGTTATCCAACACCAACCGGTTGAGTAATTATGGTGGTAACCTAGTGTTGACTCCCTGCGCCTGTGTGCTCAGGTTAGAGGAGGAGTCCAGAGCACTCATGGTGAGTGCAGAGGAGGCCAGAGAGCCTGTGGGTCCTGTAGAAGACCAGGATGAGAAGTTAGACTTAGCATTTCCCGGGTGTGTCGCTAAGTCTTGTACGGTGAGATCGTAGTTTGCTACAGATCTTTGTATGCAGAGTACACTGCATATGATTAGGGCATAATAATATAAAAATGTAATCATATAGGATCACAGTAAATTTAATATGTTAAGAGTTTAGTACTTCTGTGCTAGTTCTCAATAATTGCTTTATTATTCAAGATATGCAGTTTCTGATATTTTATGCTTTACAGTTATGCGATATTTGTTGTTGTATAGAAATGTGATTATTATCTGTAAAATCTGCTATGTCATTAGAACTGCTCTGTATAGTATTGTTCTTATGCTTTATTTCAATTTAATAAACTTCACGAGTTGTTTAATGATAGTTAAATGAAAAACTATTCACTGAGCGAGTAGGCTCACTCCTCTACTCAAACATTTTCAGGTCAGCGATAGTTCCAGGAATCTGAAGGATCTTACCACCCTAGTCAGTAGAAGGTATATGTAGTTAGTTAGATAGTGGTCTCTTAGTCCTTTCCCCTCGGTCCTTGGGACATGGTGTGGGTGAGAGAAAGTATGTATGGTGAATGTGTAAAAGATGTAAAACTGTTATGTTTACTTTCTGTTAAACAATGTTACATGTTGTAAACTCTATTTACTTACTCTAGCCAGTTTAATTGAAATGCTTCCGCAATAGTTTATTATGTTTTAGTTTACAACAATAATCCGGATATCATTACGAGGTTTTAAAAAGAAAAAGTTCTCAGTGATTTGTTTATGTGATAATCCCTCCGTCGCGCCTTAATCTCGTGATTAGTGGTTAGTGTGAGATCGGGGTGTGACATACCATCTCTGTAACGTCCCCGATTCAACCACCTGATTTTCTTCATTCAAAAATCAAGTAGCTAAATCTGATCCATTAATATGGCACCAAGAATCAAAGCACAAGAGTGATATAAGCAATATTTTATTTCAAAATATTACACCCTTACAAAAGGTATTTTTACATTATATCTTATATCAATTAAAAAATGATACATGAGTTTAAAATATTTTTGATCCGCCTTTGATTCTTGACGCCCTTCAGGATCTTTTCAAGATGAGTCTTTCAAAAGGAAAGGTCCTATAAATATCTCTGTAACGTCCTCGATTCAACCACCTGATTTTCTTCCTTCAAAAATGAAGTAGCTAAATCTGAGCCATTAATATGGCACCAAGAATCAAAGCACAAGAGTGACATAAGCAATATTTTATTGCAAAATATTACACCCTTAAAAAGGTATTTTTACATTATATCCTATATCAATAAAAAAAATGATACATGAGTTTAAAATTAAGCTTGATCCGCCTTTGATTCTTGATGCCCTTCAGGATCTTTTCAAGTTGAGTCTTCCACAAGGAAAGGTCCTATAAATAAAAATTTGCACCATGGAATAATATGTCATAGCACAAGGAAAGGTCCTATTCTCTAAGTATGGGAAAATAGAGAATAGCAACATGACACTATTAACCAAATTGTATTCTAATATATTATTCCAATAACTAAAGAATCGGTTGAGATATTCATAAAGTAATTATTAGATGACAACTCTATCAAAAATTTAGAACAATATTGAGGAGCATTAACCATAATAGGTATTTCTTAAATAAAGAAGAAGGAGACTTTATTCCATAAATGAGCTTAACTACAGCTCTCAGAGAAGGTGTCAATTCACCTTGGGCAACTAGCCTGCAACCACAAAAACTTGCTTAGCCAAGACTTTAGTCCATTAGGGTTACCAAAACACCTGTAAGTACCCTGGCACACCCCCAGCCACTCGTGCACACCGCATGCTCTAAATAGTGAATCAGATTACCACATGCAGCCACTGGTCACCTTTCCAAGACCAGAAGAGGGTGGTCCTTGCACAAAATGCATCTTGACAATCATTAGTTAGCATGCTTAATCTTGCATGAGATTATTCCCCATTACTAACTTGATCATGGCTGACTCTACATGACCAACCCAAGTGTGGGCCTGAGTATGGTAGAGTATTATACTCATCCATACCTGACTCCAAAGGACTTAGATCTAGATCCCAAATATATTAATCCCTGGCTAAGACATGTTGACTATGTTACCAACACATCTCCCAATATAAGGTTTAGAAATAAAAGGAAATCATCAAAGATATACAACTCAAAATGATGGCCAGTCAAAGTTAATGAGGATAAAAGGTAGTCATGAATAAATGAGTCACTAGTTGAGTATTTCACTATGACACCTAAAATATAAACTTGTGGGATTGTGGAATTGAATCAGACAAATCTATGGCCAGGAGCGTGCAAGAGGTTAGGGATTCCCCTTTTGCGAACACGGAACAAATGAAATAACCTTTCCTCTTTACTAGCTACATGCATAAGTGAAATAGGCTTCTAGAAACCTTAGAAATTTTTGATGGAATTCCACTTTCCAACAATATCACATGACTCAAATTATACAGAGAAATAAGGGAAGAGGGAACCAAAAGACAATAGGATTGGAATCCAAAGAAATCCTTGATTATTATCTAAAACCTTTAAACTCAAAATTGAAGGATAATATGGACGAATATATGGAAGTCATACATAACTTATTAATAAAGAGGTTGTGTATAGTTGATCACTTATTCATTCTTTAGGAAAGTATATGAAGTATGCCTAAACATTTACTGCATATAATACCAAACCATTCTATACCATACCTTTTATTGATGTTGATATTATAGATTGCGATAGGAATTGAATGTAATATTAAACAATAATAAAACCTACTTTTTGGATGACAAAATGTGGGAACCATACTTTAAATGTACTTGATACATATTTCCACAAGAAGACCATATCTTCATTAAATATATCCAATCTTGATATATTTGGGCAGCATTCTGTCACATTTCCCATTACCTTGATTCTCATCCCCAACTAGAACAACTTCTAGGGTTTCTCTCACTAGAGTAGAAGAGAGATGGCCAAAAGCATCATGACATATGTGGAAGATATAGTATTTGGATTATCTTACTACAATGAAGGAGGTTGGTAGTAGGTTTCTATATACAGAGAATTTGTTGGGAAGTGGTTTCATTCACTAACATAGAGGAAGAGAGAGTGATTCACTAGTCTCGAGAGAGATGTGAGGTTTATGGTAGGGAGAGGGGCTAGGATAAGGGAAGGACGTCCACCTTTGTTTTGGGGATGAAAAGGAGAGAACTTGTGTTTTTGGTGGGGTGGATGGGGGCTCTTTATATAGGAATGGTGAAGGGTAGCATGGTCCTAATTGCAAAAAGTGTGTGGAAGACACATGGGTGCAAGGTGTCATTTTTAGGTGGATGTTTACTAGTTAGGTTACACATGGATGGTTAGGTGTCATCTCAAGAATTTCTAGATGACACATGGAAGCATATGTGTCATCTCAAGATAGCTATTAAAGGGTGGTTGACACATGGTAGGATCAGTGTCAAATTTTGGAGGTGCTAGGTGTCAAGGGACGGAGCATGCCACTCACCTACTTGCTTCACTGACTAATGTGCTTGCAAAAGCTACCTACTTGCTATCCAGCAATATGCTTGCCTCCATAAGCATCTTGCTTGCCACCCAGCTACCTACTTGTGTGTTTACCCAAAAAATTGCCATTTTACAAAATTGTACAAAAATGACCGCATTTATATTTATGATAGGTAAAAGATTTTAAAATAGTAAAAATATATTATTTTAATATTAAATTTGATTTTACTAATAAATCTCCAAAGAGGATTGTTTTTACCAAAAATCCTAAATAAGGAATTATAACTTGGGCGGAAGATCTGGATGTTACAACCTTCCTAGACTAGAGTCCTCAATTCATGGCATAGTAGGAAGGAGTGTTTTTGGACAGAGTGCGAATGGAGGTGTTCGTGGGGTTGGTCTGTAGATCATCCAGTTTTTAAGGGGGAAATCCAAAGCTGCTGGCTGCTGAACTATTGGCGGTGCTTACTTACCAGATGTATGCTCATGTCAAGAAGATGGGTGATAGCAATGGTGGTTGAGCTAGTGAAGGGAATTGTCATGCCAGGAGTTCCTGTCGGCCACTGCATAGTTTGTGGTGAATCCTCTGTCAATCGGTGGCTACAAGGCCATGGAAAATGGAGGGCACCTCTGTTGTTCTTCTCTGGTGGTAAGTCACAGGAATACAAGATGAAGATGACAGCTGGGGTTCATGGATATATGGAGGATGAGATGGTCGTCTAGTGTTTGTAGGATATTTGTGTCAATGGTGATGATCCATGGTGGTTGTGGTGATCCATAGAGGAGGTGACATCGCCATATCCTCTATTGGTCATTACAGAAATGGTGGGAGTGGATATGCAGTCAATGAGGGAGGAAGAAGATGGTAGAGAAGGAGAGGAATGAGGACATTTGAATGCATGGTGAAGGTAGGGCTGGTGGCAGAAAGATAATCCAAGTGACCAAGTGTCGTTAAGGCTAGCAGGAGGTTGGGAGAGGTGTTGACGGCAGCCTATTGCGACCACAAGGGTAGGTGCATATGCGGTATGGGCTTGCTAGGGTTTATAGTATCATTTTTGGATGGAGGGAAGGATGAGAAAATGTGGGTGATTGGGTAAAGGAGAGAAGGATAAGAGAAGAGAAAGATGAGGAAGAGTGGATAGGGAAAGGAAACAACCAAATGTTATAGCTGTGGTAATCAACACCCCTCACTAGGGAGACACTCAAAGACGTAAGGTGAAAGGGTGGTATTGAACGTAATAATATTGTGAACTTATTGAATAATATTATAATTGTAGTCAATGTAATCAAATTTGTATCAACGAAATGAATGGACACATACATATTCTGATTCATATAAATTTAAAGGATGATATATTAGAGTTAGGACTACCTAAATAAAGTGCTACTTTTCTATCTTGAGATGATTAAGATTATTGAATAGGTTAGGGACATTTTTGTCATTTTAGATATTTTGATGTATATGATGGTCCAAAAATTCCTTAATATTTTTACCAAAGGAAAATTATATACTTCAATAACCATATAAAATACTTCCATGTGATATGAATAAATTAATAAGTTTAAAATGACATGATTTATTAATAGTGTATGGATAAGAAATTCCTTAAAATTTTAATTCTTTATAGAAATTTCAGCCATCAAAATAGAGAATAGAGTATATTAGACATTATAGGACATAAATTAAATAACACATTGGGGTTTCAGGCTAATTAAGACACTCAATTATTCTAGAGGAGAACAATAATTGAGAATACAAACTAAAGCTGGTAGAAAATTTATATCTCCAATATGAGCTTATTATTAAAATTTTTCGAGTTCAGAATTTTGATGTAAATACAATTATTTAAAACATGAAATTCATAAATACTATCTACCTAGATAGTTTAGGCATATTCCAAGATTTTCTCATTACTTGAGCACATTTGTGTATTATTAACCAATCTATGTTAATGCGTATAATAACATGTATTATAGACTATGTGGGATCTAGCCCAATATTATTACATGTGTCACAACCTAACTCCGATTGAGGGTAATTAAAACAATCTTAGAAGAAAATGAATAAGAAGTAAAATGTTAAAAAATAATTATAAGTTTTGATATATTAGAACACTCTACCTCTTAAATATGATTTCATCCTGAAAATCCATCCATCCATATCTTATGTACTTAGTCACTCTTCAAAAAAAAATTATAGGATTCTAGGTTAGTAGGGTTTTTATAAAGTATTTTATCTTCTGTTACACAAGAATGAGTAACTAGAGGTGCCATAAGACATCATTTAGATTCAATCATAGGTGCAAGTTATGGTTATACATTCCATTAGTTATTAAGCAAGTTGAGGTGTAAGAAATTAAGTTTGTGAATTTTGGAAATTGCTTATCCTTTTTTTCTCTTACATTAGAAACTCACCTTACTTATATTCTACCATTTCATATAAGTGAAGAGAAATTCGAATAATTATTTTTTAATCATCCAACTGACAATTCATGATGGTCAAATTGGCATGGTTTACGCATTTACGCCAGTTAGGCGGTAGCTATATTAATGTGAAATCAATAATAAAAATTATCCAATTTTTTTTATAACCTCCTAAGTTAAGATACACTCCTAGTGAAATAAGCATACAAGAATCCAACCCTTGTATTGAACTATAAACTATCTAACTTTATAGAGAGGCAAGTTGGAGATGTTAAATAGGTCACACATATCCAAAACTTTGTCTTCTTACCCTTTACTTCACACTTAGGCCTAGGGTCTCAGGGTGGACAATACCAATAAAAGGACTCATCACTAAATGATTTTCTTTTCTTAGTTCTCAACTTGTTATAATGGTGACTTGGTTCCAAAAACCATCAATACAAAATGAAAACTTTTCTTTTATTTACAAATAACTAAGTAATGAAAATAAGATTACCGATAAAAACTTTGCAATAAAAATCCTAAAATAGTGCCAAAGTCGATCCTTGAACCAAGTCAACCACTTTCCACTACAAGTTGCATGTAGTATCATTCTATAATCACTCCAATGAACTAAAATTTTGATTCTTCAAGCATCACAAAGGGAATACAAAAGTATATCTAACTTATAAGCATATGAGGGGTGAAATGTTTCTTACTAGACATTGCCAACTTCTCCCTAGTCCTACCAAAGCTCGACTGTAACATACCGAATTCTGGATTTTTGTTTTTTGACCCTCTTTCCCATCTTTTCCTTTCATTTCTATCATTATTGGCCTTTTTATTTAATTAGTGGAATTTATAGTGGTTTAGTGAACATTTATTTATTAATTACACCAATGGAAGGGTTTATGCAAAAATACCTCAGTGAAGGCTTAATTACCATAATTAAGTGCTCTAAACCTTAATCTAACGTTTTTATATCATTTGAAAACATAAAATGAGCCTATGTTTCAAATTTGGTTCGATTTGGATGTTGTTTGTGCAAGTTATGCAATTTGAGGTACATTCTGGACTTTTATGCAAATTACCCAATTGGGAGGTTTTCTTTGCACATTATCAACTGAATTTTACTCCTTAGATATTCCCTTACCATTAATGATATTTTAAACCATTGGAGCACCTAGTTTCAGCTTGGTTTGATGGTATTTCTTTCCAAGGGCATTATAGGGATCACCCTCTTTATAAAGGTGCTTATCTTTAAAAGCTATCAACCAATGAGGTTATTTCTTTCTTGAAAAACGGTGGGAATGGCCTAGAAGGCTATAGGGTTTCTTAGGACCGACTTTTGATATCCAAGAAGAGTCCATGAGCTGTCCTCTTGCATGGCCTTCAAGCCCTAGGCTAAAGACACATGGAAAGTCCCTTAGACACCTCATGCTTCACCTCTTTCTATATATAGCCATGTATACCCCTTCCCAAATCACAATTCGAAAACTCTTACTCTCCTTTTCTTTCCTCTAGCTTAGATAATAGTTCCTTCTGTATTTGGCCACGAAGTTGCTGTTCCAATGTAATAGAGGGATCCTACTTTGGTGGAGAAGGCACCTAGGGCTTCCAAATTGCTTTATTAGGGTTTCTAAAGCTCCTCCTTGGTAAATTCGACCAAAACTAGTACGTTTCCTCCCTTCCTTCCCTATTTTCGTACTTTTAGTCTTCCTTAAACCTTCTTCCAGGTCAGAACCATGACCATACATGGTAAAACTCCACCTAAAACCCTAAAACATCTCATCTCCATGCTCTTTTGCTAGGGTTTGCACCTCTAAAGTGGAGAAGGTGATCTTTGCTCAAGAAAGGAGCTTAGCTTGGATCAACCATACCTTATAATCTCGGGATCATTTTTGTTTGGATCTTCTTTCATTCCTAGAGGCAAGTTTTGTTAACCCCCTTCTCATATATTGCTTAAGTACATGCTTAAAACCCATGCTTCTATGTTGATAATCTGTGCTTTACATCTCTTTTTACCATGTTCTTCTAAGGTTTTGGTTTCTTGCTGTTTTATCTTCTCTAGAAGCTCTAGTTTGGTTACCTATGCAAATTCAAACCTGATCTTGGGTCAAATGGTGTTTTCTCCCTCTCCCTCTCTCTTCATATATCTCAATCGGCTTGATGATGTGGCAATTTCCTATTGGTTAGTATTGAAAAATTCATATCTAATCCGCTTATCCTAATTTGACAAATAAATATGTTTTGGAATTGTAAAATTAATCTCTATCTAATATAAATATTTTTAAGGTCTGATTTCATGGTTTGACGAAGGGTGATTTTTGTAAAATGAATTTAATGCATAAAATCCATAAAAATTACATCTTAATCATCATAACTCCAAAATTTACATAAAAATATGTTTTCTTGATCAGGAGAACTTAGTAAGTTTATTGGTGATGTTTTAAGAGTCTAAATCCTAGTTTTTCTAAAAAGGTCTAAAATTAGGGTTTCTATACATTAATGTGCACTATGTACTCTAATACATGTTAATACATTGAAAATAGGCAAAGTGGAACTTGGACCCAATTAAAGTGGTGAAAGTTAGTAATTGATATCAGTAAGAGAGGTATGTGAAATTCCCTATTTATGTATGTACTATGTATGTACATTCCCTATTTATGTATGTGCATTTACAGTTTAAGTTGGGAATAATTGTGCCTTAACCTATTTTTTCTATAATGAGGCTTTATTAAACCCTATTTCATATACTCTTGAATCTTTTGCTATATTTGCCTCATAAATCAGTTTCTAAACATTATTCTTGGGTCTTGGAACCCCACCACCAAGTTGTAATTATATGATGATTTATCTTGCCACTTTACTATATCTTGAGCATGATGTTTTATTTGGCTATCTAACTATAGTAGTGGTACTTATATACAACCACCCACAGAGGGCATGTAAATAATTACCCCGGGGAACGTCTTATTCTCCCCTTGGGGAATGTGTTATTCCTCCCCTATAAAATTTGATAGGTGACTGGGAATGTATAAATTCTCCCCTCACATATAGGTTGAGGTCCGGTAGGTGCATCAACCCTACTTAGTTAATGTAGTCCAATTAATATCATGCATGCTACTTCTTATATGTTTTGTAATGGTAAGAATCTATTTTGTTATGTGCCTCATTCTCTTGTCCCTCTCATCTTATGATGATTTAATATATTTATGTTCATATGACTTCCTTTTCTCTTATACTTATTCATTATTTGACGCATACCTTGTTTTCCTCTCCCTTTTGCTGGGTGCTTTCCCAACCACCCAGGTGATGAGCAAGGTGATGAATAAGACAAGGAGTATATAGCTTTTGGCTTGGACTCGGTTGATGGAGATGTTTCTTGGATACAAGATTGTAGTAGTCTATACTTCCCTCTATCTAGATTATGATTGTGTGTCTTAATGTAAACCCTAATGGGAGAATTTGATGTATTTTGTAAACCTTTTATGAAATTGAATATAGTTAGTCATTTGTTTAATTTCGCTGCAACACTTTGGTCTTTTGCATACCATTATAATAAATTTGGAAAATTTATGCCCATTCCATCATACCTCTGAGTGTGTTTGGAATGGATGTCAATTCTTCAAATTTTAGTATAGGGGTGATTTCACTCCCTTTACAACATGGTATCAGAGCCCATGGTAGTTAGAATCTGACTATTTTAGTTTTGTCTCCCTAATTAGAATGCATGCCTTACATAGTTCCTTTTGGTGACATGGTTTCCCTGGAGTTGATCTACAAATGATGAAAGGTTGATTTAGGACCCTATAGTTCCACATTAGTATCATGATGAATAAAACTCTAAAATACTCATAACTAAAATATGCATAACTTAATGTTGTTTAGGTTTACCTTTAGGCAACTTTTAGGGCATGAAATTGAAGCAAAGGTGTCTAGAAAGGATCAGGTTCTCGGGGCTGGCAATATTTTCCTCCATGCCACTTGCTTGGTTTATGAGGACTCCCAGATCCATATGATACCGGCCTGGCCTAAGCTGAAATGGATTGTCCGAAATAGTTTGCTTTTAGGCAATAGTGAACTTAGACATCTATGGTGTATATCTTTGGGAACCCTAAGTTTTAGGTGTATGGTGACTTGTTTGAGGATGGATACCAAGACTAGTTTGCTTATGACCCATAGGACCACATGTTTGGATAGTTATCCCTTGAACCTAGACTTTGAAGTTTGGGGTTAAGTGAGCTATCAGAGTGTGTAGTGGAAGTGTGATGGATCTTGTACATGGTTAAGTTAGAATCATCCTTTAACCCTAGTGTATTTTGGCTTGATAGGTCGAACTCTTTAAGGGGTGGAGTATTGTTAGTTTTATTATGTTGGGTGGTTAGATTTTGAGGACGAAATCCTCTTTAGGGGGGATGGAGCCCTATGACATCTTGAAATCTATCTACACTATCTTTAGAAACCCTAACCCCATACTTAGGAGGTTGTTGTTCTTGAAACCTTAGTGGGGTCCAAACAAGTTATAGTTATAGACTTACATTCTTGTTTATATATTAATGAACATATAATGATCATCTGAGGAATAATTTATATGTTCAAACCCTAATGAATACCTAATGCACATAATAAGAGTAACTCACATATTAATCCTAATGGATATGCATGGTGTTTCCCATGTCATAAAACAATAAACTCTAATCAAATGACAAGTACGATGGTTGTAACCTAACCTTGGACTTAATACATGCTAAGTAAAATATAGTGATCATATTAACATCAACCCTATGTTGTAATCATCTAACTTTAGCATATACATCCTTAATGCCTTTCATGATATATTAATGACATTAGGTTCCATAATCAGTTAACATATTTTGATACACATAAATGATATATATAATCATCTAATCACATATTAATCAAGTCATCAATATGAAATGCATGGTATGTTACCTTGTTATAGTCAGTTAATGTGAATCAATTCGTATTATGCCTCATATTGATCATTAAAATACATGGAATGGCTTCAATATGAATATGAAGTGATTCTATTCACATAAATGTGCAAATCAATAATATAAATAAATATGAGAAAATGATTAATGATGACATTAATGTGAGAAATAAACATAATGTGGTAATGAGATAATGTTTAATATAAATATATGTAATTGATGTGACATAATTTGTGTTGAATGAAGACTTAAAGACAAATTGAATTTTTCATGCAAAATAATTCGTTATAACTTAATGTGGTGATAGTATAAGGATAATGAAGTCGAAGTTCAAAATATTAAGGATAATGATCAAGTATATTGAGGGAATTGAGTAACCCATAATTTTGCTAAAATTCTTAGTAAGATAAATGAGAAATATATATGTATATATATATGATGTTTCATGGATGATAATGAAATATAACTTCCTTGGTAATAAAGTGATTATGACATGCCATAATTAAAATAATGGTGATAATGTGATATCATAATGAATATAATGTTAATGAACCAAAAATGTACATAATGTTAAATCTCCTAAAAAGAATATATAAATAATGGAACCTCGGTGATCCTTGATAACCTAACCTATGTCAAGATGCTTGTGGAGTATATGTTGATGAGTTGTTTGGTGGAAGTTAAGGTTGGAGAAATAACCTAAAGTTTTGTGAAGAGATGTTGCACACTCACCCTTCCCTTCTTGCTTGTGATTTCGGGGACGAAATCCTCTTTAAGGGGTGGAGTGTTGTAACATATCGAATTCTGGAATTTTGTCTTTTGACCCTATTTCCCATCTTTTCCTTTCATTTATATCCTTATTGGCCTTTCTATTTAATTAGTGGAATTTATAGTGGTTTAGTGAGCATTTATTTATTAATTATACCAATGGAAGGGTTTATGCCCAAATACCTCAGTGAAGGCTTAATTACCATAATTAAGTACTCTAAACCTTAATCTAACTTTTTCATATCATTTGAAATATAAAATGAGCCTATGTTTCAAATTTGGTTCGATTTGGATGTTGTTTGTGCAAGTTATGCAATTTTAGGTACATTCTGGACTTTTATGCAATTTACCCAATTAGGAGGTTTTCTTTGCAAATTATCAACTGAATTTTACTCCTTCGATATTCGCTTACCATTAACGAGATTTGAAACCATTGGAGCACCTAGTTTCACCTTGGTTTGATGGTATTTCTTTCCAAGGGCATTATAGGGATTATCCTCTTTATAAAGGTGCTTATCTTTAAAAGCTATCAACCAATGAGGTTATTTATTTCTTGAAAAACGATGGGAATGTCCTAGAAGGCTCTAGGGTCTCTTAGGACCGACTTTTGATATCCAAGAAGAGTCCATAAGCTGTCCTCTTGCATGGCCTTCAAGCCCTGGGCTAAAGACACATGGAAAGTCCCTTAGACACCTCATGCTTCACCTCTTTCTATATATAGCCATGTATACCCCTTCCCAAATCACAATTCGAAAACTCTTACTCTCTTTTTCTTTCCTCTAGCTTGGTGAAGAAGGCACCTAGGGCTTCCAAATTGCTCTATTAGGGTTTTTAAAGCTCCTCCTTGGTAAATTTGACCAAAACTAGTAAGTTTCCTCCCTTCCTTCCCTATTTTCATACTGTTAGTCTTCCTTACACCTTCTTCTAGGTCGGAACCATGACCATACATGGTAAAACTCCACCTAAAACCCTAAAACATCTCATCTCCATGCTCTTTTGCTAGGGTTTGCACCTCTAAAGTGGAGAAGGTGATCTTTGCTCAAGAAAGGAGCTTAGCTTGGAGAAACCATACCTTATAATCTCGGGATCATTTCTGTTTGTACCTTATTTCATTCCTAGAGGCAAGTTTTGTTAACCCCCTTCTCATATATTGCTTAAGTACATGCTTAAAACCCATGCTTCTATGTTGATAATCTATGATTTCCGTCTCTTTTTACCATGTTCTTCTAAGGTTTTGTTTTCTTGCTGTTCTATCTTCTCTAGAAGCTCTAGTTTGGTTACCTATGCAAATTCAAACCTGATCTTGGGTCAAATGGTGTTTTCTCCCTATCCCTCTCTCTTCATATATCTCGATCGGCTTGATGATGTGGCAATTTCCTATTGGTTAGTATTGAAAAATTCATATCTTCTAATCCGCTTATCCTAAATTGACAAATAAATATGTTTTGGAATTGGAAAATTAATCTCTTTCTAATATAAATATTTTTAAGGTCTGATTCATGGTTTGACAAAGGGTGATTTTTGTAAAATGAATTTAATGCATAAAATCCATAAAAATTATATCTTAATCATCATAACTCCAAAATTAACATAAAAATATGTTTTCTTGATCAGGATAACTTAGTAAGTTTGTTGGTGATGTTTTAAGAGTCTAAATCCGAGTTTTTCTAAAAAGGTCGAAAATTAGGGTTTCTATACATTAATGTGCACTATGTACTCTAATACATGTAAATACATTGAAAATAGGCAAAGTGGAACTTGGACCCAATTAAAGTGGTGAAAGTTAGTAATTGATATCAGTAAGAGAGGTACATGAAATTCCCTATTTATGTATGTACTATGTATGACATTCCCTCTTTATGTATGTGCATTTACAGTTTAAGTTGGGAATAATTGTGCCTTAACCTAATTTTCTATAATGAGGCTTTATTAAACCCTATTTCATATACTCTTGAATCTTTTTCTATATTTGCCTCATAAATCAGTTTCTAAACATTATTCTTGGGTCTTGGAACCCCACCACCAAGTTGTAATTATATGATGATTTATCTTGCCACTTTACTATATCTTGAGCATGATGTTTTATTTGGCTATCTAACTATAGTAGTGGTACTTATATACAACCACCCACAGAGGGCATGTAAATAATTACCCTGGGGAACGTCTTATTATCCCCTTGGGGAATGTGTTATTCCTCCCCTATAAAATTTGATAGGTGTCTGGGAATGTATGAATTCTCCCCTCACCTATAGGTTGAGGTCCGGTAGGTGCCTCAACCCTACTTAGTTAATGTAGTCCGATTAATATCATGCATGCTACTTCTTATATGTTTTGTAATGGTAAGAATATATTTTGTTATGTGCCTCATTGTCTTGGCCCTCTTGTCTTATAATGATTCAATACATTTATGTTCATATGACTTCCTTTTCTCTTGTACTTATTCATTATTTGACGCATACCTTGTTTTCCTCTCCCTTTTGCTGGGTGCTTTTGCAACCACCTAGGTGATGAACAAGACAAGGAGTATATAGCTTTTGTCTTGGACTCAGTTGATGGAGATGTTGCTTGGAGACAAGATTGTAGTATTCTAGATTTCCCTCTATCTAGATCCTGATTGTGTGTCTTAATGTAAAACCTAATGGGAGAATTTGATGTATTTTGTAAACCTTTTATGAAATTGAAATAGTTAGTCATTTGTTTAATTCCGCTGCAACACTTTGGTCTTTTGCATACCATTATAATAAATTTAGAAAATTTATGCCCATTCCATCATACCTCTGAGTGTGTTTGGAACGGATGTCAATTCTTCAAATTTTTAGTAAAGGGGTGATTTCACTCCCTTTACATCGACATCCATGATTTCCCACTTCATCCTATTCATAACTTATATTGCCACATCTCAACATAAAGGATCATATGATCATCCCAACATTATGGTGATGGGTTAGGTTTTTCCCATCAATTGTGGATTCGTAACCTTAGTTTCTTCATAAGACAAGGTGAACTACAAATTACCCATCACCTCAATAACCAGGTACTCAAAAACTCACATGTCATAGGGGATCAACTAGGAATCCATTTACACTTTCAGTATGAAAGAGTTGAATTTCTAATTATGTTTAACTAAAACTTATAAATCTCATAAACCAACCCTCATATATAAGGCATCCCAATCTCAAATAGGATTATATTCTTTCAGTAGGTAGGGAGTTTCGGGTGAGGTTAGGTTGAGGCCACTCTATGTTGAAGGTAAGGTATGCCCTATCATAATGGAGCAAACAAGGTTGTCATTTAGAAAAAGGGAGCATCACAACTCTGAAGCTTATGTCATGGTTCAAAGTATTTTTCTTCATGCATGCTCTATTTTTTAAGTGGATGTAGTCGAGACATGCTAGAAAAATGATAAGTAAAAGAATTTAAGGAGAGAACTTGGGTTAAGCTTAACCAAAGATGTTTAAGGCCCCATGCACTTACTAATAGTTGAACTCGCTTCCATTGAAGAAGGAAATAGTAACCAATCACTAAAGATTCAACCCCCACATACTGGAATTTCTACCTCCATGGAAGGTAGGGGTAAATTGGGCTACCCAAAAGTGAATCACAATCTCAAAAGTGATTTGTGGGGCATATGTGATCAAATTAGACTTGGATTAAAACCTCAATTGATGTTCCATGACTTCGGTATAGGTTCATCGTCATCCTATATATGGTTTTATAATTGGTTGATCGAGGATATCTCAAAATAGTATGCTTACATGCTTTGGCTCTGATACCATGTTGTAAAGGGTGGGACCAAAGAGTGGTCTCACACAAATGGTATAAGACAAGAGCCACAAAAGATTTAGAAGTAGATAAATAACTATTTACAAAGTTAAAAAATATTTCAAAATACATATGCTTCTCATCCTAAGGATTTACACAAAGATGGAAATATTACATCTAATTTACACAATAGCACAGTTGTAAAGGGCAACATGGCTAAATCAAGATATCCTCCATATGACCAACATGCACCTACTCATCCTTAGTCTAGGTCCTCTAAGGTACCTACACATGGGTGGAAGGGGAACATCATCCAAAAGATTGGAAACGATTGCACGGGTCTGCAAAAACTTAGTATGTACGTATAAAATCATTCTGGAAATTTTTGTAGGTTACAAGTATAAATAAGATGTTCCCATAAAGAAGGGGACATATAAAGTTAGGTAAGTTCAAGAGAATTAATTTCATGAGAATGAATATCAAAAGTATGAGGCATTTAAGTAAACAAGTTAAACAACTAGTCGTACCATTAATTTATCAATCACCATATCACAATAATCATCTACAATGCAGATATATTAGACTAAAGATAGCTATAATACGGACTAGACACCGCTGAATCATTGGTCTAAATACAAATGAGTGGAATAGCACACCCTGGGCGGAATAGCGTGCCCCTTTATATAAAGAGGTGGAATAGCACACCCCTAGGTGGAATAGCACGCCCTAATGGTTATGTATAAGCATCATAGGATAGTTATCTAGTCAAATAATCCAACATTCATAAATAGAGTGGTGAGAATAATGTACTATCATCAATTACATTTCCAAGTCCTAGCAATAATGCAAGTGGGGTCATAGACCCAAGGCAACTGTAAGGACCCTGACCTTCATTTAGGGTTTACCCTGTTTGTTTTGCTTAACCTTGATGCTTTGGTGCTTGCTAATCACCTTTAGTGGTGATTAGGGTTTGGTTGTGCTTTGTTGAGAGTTGGAGGGTCTTCTTGCAAATAACCCAAGTCTAGGGTTTGTGGGCAAGTTTGCCACCTTGTGAGGTGTTCCTCTCTCTCTTTGCTTCCTCTAGTGTAGAGAGGAAGGCTTGGGCTTGTTGCTTGAGTTCTTTTGGGCTTGGTTGAGCTTGTTGGGACTTGAGGTGCCTTTCTTTGGTTTGGTTGAGCCTTGTATCGGGCAAGAGAGAGGAGTGTATCGGCCAAGAAGGGAGTGTGTCGCCCATGAGGTATATCACCCATGATGCTGGTGGTGTGTCACCCTAGACCCTTTGACCAAGTTTGACCTCGTTTGTGTCACCACTAGTGGACACTTGGTGCTTGATGCTTGCATGTAGCAATGACCTTGGACATGTGTTTAGGGCTTGCTAAAGAGGTGGCTCGTGTGCTAGGACAAGTGTCCCTAGGTGGGTGACACCTTGCTTGGCTTTACCTTGTTTTCTCCTCCCTTTCGTTCTATACATGCGGTTCCTTTCCTTTGCTAAGAGTTCCTTTGGTTCTTTAGTTTCTTCTCCACCTTGGTGTGCACGACACACCCTTCTCCTTTGCAAGTTGGTGGCCGATACCGCTTGGAGGAGCAAGCTTGGTGGCCGATATCCTTGGAGTCTTCTTCTTCCTTGCTTGGAGCTTGCTTAAGGCGGGTTACATAACTCCTAACCCTAACTACTCTATCTCCTTCTATGATCTTGTTTACATGTTATTAGTTTAGTACCTTGCTTAAGTATCCATGTTGGCCAATCCTTGTGGTTTAGGGTTTCTTGGTGAGCAATACTCTTTTTTCTCCTTGGTCTAGAGGAGTAAGCTTGCACTCCTAGTTTCATGAGCAACACCCCTCTTTCTTAGTCGATTGAGGTGAGCTTGTGTTCTAGTTGCTTGAGCAACACTCTCCTCTCACCATGGACTAGAAGGGTGATCTTGGTGATCATGGTAACTCTTTCTAGGGTTTCGGGTGTCCTTGTGCTTGAGGTGGAAGATGATCTTGTGAGTGGCACCTTGGTCGTTATGGGAGTGGGGAGGTGCTGCCCGACAGCCCTCTTGACCTAGTACCTTGCACGAATCATGTTGAGAGAGTGTTGGACGATACCCTTGATCTTGTGACGGGCGTCACACTATCTCTTTGCCCTGTGACGGCCGTTAGGCCCTGGTTTACTTAGTGCACAATAGTTCCCTGTTGGTTGGTTGAGCAACACCCCAGGACGATATCTTTTGTAGAACATCTTGCTCGTTGCATACCTATTTTATATTGGGGGTTTAGTATCGTTGTGCGTTGCTAGATGTGACGGGCGTCGTGCTGGCTCTATGTCGGCCAACAGCCCTATCGGGCGTTGCGCAACACCCTGTCGCCGTCATGCCCAGCTGCCCGACAGGCCCTTGGCTGTTTCCTGATATGCCTAAGTGCGCGACACCCGACGCGGCGTTGCTTAGCTGCACGCTTGGGTGCGGTTGTCCTTGGTGGTAACACAGTGTTGAAGGTTTCCCTTGTGAGGACTGTTATGAGATGAGCGTTATGAGTTGGGCGATAGAGTGAGCCCTGCCCGATACCCTTTTTGGTGAGGGTAGAGGGTACCTCTAGTGAGGGTTCTTGATGCTTCTAGTGAGGGTCTCGTTTATCATGGAAAGCAGATTTGTTGTATATGTTCTTGTTTAACACGATGGTGACTCCTTGCATGCTTAATGATATTTATTATGGTAATGTTAGTCCTCTTAACTTAGCATGGCTATACACATGAATGAGATCACCTTGACTATCTGTATAATGCTGAGATAATGATAAGAATATAAAATGGTTTGCTTAATGATGTGTCTTATACATATGATCATCAGTTGATGTATGATTGATAAAGTATAGAATCTTTAATGTCACCCTATATTGATAGCGTGGTCTTTCTGTTAAGCCTATGATGTACACTAACCATGCAGGTGATGATTAGTCAAGGAAAAAGGCTATGAGAAATATGTAACGAGTAACATTACTTTGATAGTTACTCTTGCTGATGAGATTACATGTATGATGTGTTTGTCCCATGATGATGGTGTAAGCCTTGTGAGGCAGTGGAAATATGTGATGAGGGATTAAAATCCCATGGTATGTGGGGATCCTTGAGATGGATCTGGATGATTGGCAAGAGGCCAAGTGATAACATGTACTGTTGGATCCTTGTGATGGATCAGGATGATGTGATTACAATAAAAGCATAATGTTGACTCTTATGTTTTTTATATCCTATTATAGTTGCATGTTATACAACTTGTTTGAATCTTGCAATCCATATAAAAGATACTAATTAATCACAGTGGAATATATCATGTAGTTGCCCTGGCCATAGATCCATCATCGTCAGGAGTTGGTGATGGTGAAACGAGTTCTTTTACGGGTTAACCGAGAGCGCATATTGTTGAATATGCGAGGTTGCTCCTAGCCTAAAGTGAGGAGGTAAGAGTGCAACTTTGGTTGTAGACTCTAGGGTGTGAATTCAGGCCCGTAGCCCAAGTATGATAAGAGCATGGTGAACAGGCCCATGGCTCAAGATATGTGATATGGGAGAATGAATGCGTTCATAGATCAGAGCACGGTGAACATGCCCGTGGCTCACTTTCACTAGTGCCGAGACCTGTACCGAGGCGGGCTAGGCAGAGGGTAGCCTAACCCTGTGGCTGAGGCCACTTCAGCATGAGACTGCGGTCTTGCTTGTGTTGTACTCGTGCACTGACCACGAGGTGGGAGGTCGTGGAGTCCGGCTCTTCCATGTGACCTTGTATTGCACCGGCTTCGGGTTTCGAAGCCGTCCGTTGGATTTGAACGGTACGATTCACTTCCTCAGGGCATAATAATACATAATCCAGCCGTATAGTATTTACTGCCTTAAGACAAACATGAAACATTAGATGAGGCCTTGTTTGTGTAGTTAATTTCATTATATCTTGCAGTTACTTATATGTCTCTCATGTTATGTGGTAAGACCTTATATATCTTATCTTGTTAATCATGTTCCATAAAGAAATAGTTGGATATATGCATTCCGTACATCTGGTAAGCTTGTCGGTATGAATAGCTTTACTTTACATAAACTGCTTTTGTTATACCTCTTATCAGTTATCTACTGTTATTGCTTTATCTTTCTGAGGTTCTGTAGTTTCGGCGGGGAGTTATGTTTCTCGCTGGGACTGTGTGTCTCACCCTGCTGGTTTACACCCTTTGTAGGTGGTCGAGCTAGCCGTGGTGGTGGTCGTGGAGTTGCGGCCGAGCAGCAAGAAGAGCAGTAGAAGGAAAGTTATGGATATGCTACTGTTTTGGATGTTTTGTAGTAGAGTCTTAGAGTCATACCTGTACTCTCAGGTCCTCGGAGGTGTTTTGACGTTGTTTCACGATATATAGCTGTTGATGTTTTGTATATCCTGCTGCTGGCCGGATGTGGGCCTTTATGTATATATAAACAGGTGATGAACTCATGTGATGGTTAGACAGCTGTTGCTCTAAGCTGTGGACATGTATCAAGGCTTATATATGTTTATATAACCTATTTCTTTGTAGGATGTGGACTAGAATGTAATAGTTTCTCAGTTTATCAACCTTCCACAATCGATTTTAATTAACCCATATTTTGGTAATCCATGGTTTATGGTGATTTCCGCACATTTTCGCGTAACACCTCACTGTCTGTGTGATAGTGGGATGTGTTGCCACAAGTTTTGGTATCAGAGCTCTTGGTTCACTGAGTCTACATGGATTTAGGACTAGGTTGAGTCTGTTCTTGTGATATTTTTAGGTTTTCTTACAAACATCTTCTGCCCTCAGCGGAAGAAAAGCCAAGATGTCTGGAAACCATGAAGAACATGCTCCTGAGCACAACGATGCTACATCAGTTGATGGAGCTTTAGGGCAGGAACATGAAGATCGGGTGCCTGAGGTGCCCCGACCTGACCCGACCATTCTTGAACATCCTGCTTACCAACAGCTTATGGGGCAGATGATGGGTATGATGAATCTCATGGTTGAGCGATTGCCAGTGCCTCCTCCGCGAGCACATGCTCCCCATGGAGAAGCATCGGGTATTGGGAAGACCTTCGAGCGGCTTCGCCGAGTCAGAGCTTCGGATTATGCTAGAACGACTGATCCAACAGATGCAGATCTGTGGCTGACAAGTCTTGAGAAGGCTTTCCCAATCCTCGACATCCCCAAAGCAGACAAAGTAAAGCATGTTGTCTACCTTCAGAAGGGTAGTGTTGGTCATTGGTGGACCATCGAGGAAGAGAAACGACCTGGTGAGGTATCTGTTGGGAAGTTTTCCGATGCGAGTTCGTCAGCAGATACTTCCCGAAGACGTATCTGGATGAGAAGATCAGTCAGTTTGAGCGGTTGCGACAAGGAACAATGAACATCACCGAGTATGAGGCCAAGTTCATGGATCTGTTGAGGTTTTGTCCTCACATGGCGGCGACAAATGAAGAGCAAATCAGACGTTTTGAGAAAGGTCTGAGTTCTGAGATGACAACACCTGTGTCTGCGTTGGAGAACCGTGAGCGGTTTGCTACGTTTGTGGAATCCATCTGAAGGATCGAACGATCAGTAAGGGAGAAGAGAGAGTCTATGGCTAAGAAGAGACCTGCTAAGTTCTAGGGACAGAGGTTTGGCGGCTTCAAGAAGCCAAGGTTTGCGGCACCGTCAGTAATGAGAGGTTCCAGTGTACCATCGCAGTGGTCTCTGAGTAAGGGAAGAGGTTATGTTTCTTCACCATCAAAGACATACAATACAACCTCTGTGGCAGTGATAGGGCCAGCTAGGCCACAGCTTGAGGATAGGTCATGCCATCTGTGTGGTCAGACCGGGCATTTTAGGATGAATTGCCGGAATAGAGATGTTGAAGTGATGCAGTAGCCGAGGCAGGATCCACAAGGTTCAGATAGACAACAGCCTAGCAGTAGCAGAGGGCGAGGACGTGGTCAAGCGCCACAAGCTGGATCGTCCGCTCAAGGAAGCAGAGGACGTGGACAACAAGCAACGGCTCGATTCTATGCTATGAGTCAGCCGGAGGCGATAGTCAACCCGTGAGTGGTGACAGGTCAGATGGAGTTATTTCATTCTGATATGTCTTCTTCTTGCTTTATATCTGTTCTAGTTGACCCGGGTGCTCCACACTCTTTTATCGCCTATAGTATGCTTGAAAACTATCGTTTACCTGTTAGTCGTAAGAAAGATAGCTTGTTGTTAGAAACCCCTCTTGATGGTTCCTCGTTTCTTCGAGAAGAGTGTCCATCTTGTGTCTTGTCTTTTTTGGGACACTGTATACAAGTGGATTTATACCCCTTGATATGCATGGTTTCGATGTCATCCTTGGGATGGATACCTTAGAGAAGTATAAGGTTATTTTGGACTGTGGTTCCAAGCAAGCTGTGTTTGATGATGGTGGAGAAATGTGGATCTTCCATGGAGATAGGAAGATTCTTCCGACATGTCTGGTAGCAGCTATGGTGGAAAAGAAGTTACTACGACAAGGATGTGAGGCGTTTTTAGCTCATGTGGTGGATACCGTTGTAGCTACCAAGGAGAAAGGTCCTAGTCTCGAGGAGGTGTCAGTTGTTCGAGAGTTTGCCAACGTGTTTCCTGAGGAGTTTCCTGGTGTTCCTCCACCCCGAGAGATTGATTTTGAGATCAATCTGGTACCAGGAACACAACCAATTGCATAGACACTGTATAGGATGGCTCCAGTAGAGATGGCATAGCTTAAGAAGTAGTTGCAAGAGTTATTGGAGAAAGGTTTCATCCGACCGAGTACGTCACCGTGGGGTGCTCCAGTGTTGTTTGTCAAGAAGAAGGATGGATCGATGTGGTTGTGTATAGATTACCGACAGCTGAACAAGATCACGATCAAGAACAAGTACCCATTACCGAGGATAGATGATCTGTTCGATCAGTTGCGTGGTGCTACAGTGTTTTCGAAGATCGATCTGTGGTCTGGATATCATCAGTTGAGGATTAAGACGGATGACATCCCAAAGTCAGCTTTCAGGACGAGGTATGGTCACTTCGAGTTTGTGGTTATTTCATTTGGGCTAACCAATGCACCTGCTGCTTTCATGGATTTGATGAACAGAGTGTTCCATCCGTTCTTAGATCAGTTTGTTGTAGTCTTTATAGATGACATCTTAATCTATAGTCGGGACAAGCAAGAGCATGAGCGACATCTTCGTCTAGCGTTGACTCTTCTTCGTCAACATCAGTTGTATGCCAATATCAGTAAGTGTGAGTTCTGGTTAGAAGAAGTGACTTTCTTCGGTCATGTGATATCTGCTGAAGGAGTCAAAGTAGATCTGAAGAAGGTGGAATCCGTTGCAGATTGGGAACATCCGAAGACTCCAAAAAAAGTTCGTAGTTTCCTTGGTTTAGCAGGATACTATCGGAGGTTTATCAAGGACTTCAGTGCGATTGCGTTGCCGATGACGAAGTTGACAAGAAAAGATGTACCTTTCATCTGGGATGACCGTTGTCAGCAAGATTTCCAGAACTTGAAGGAGAAGTTGACCAGTGCTCCAGTGTTGATCCTGCAGAGCCTGGGAAGGGCTATGTTGTTTTCTGTGATGCTTCCAAGAAAGGTTTAGGTTGTGTGCTGATGCAGGAAGATCACGTGGTTTCTTTTGCTTTGCGACAACTTAAGAAACACGAGGAGAACTATCTGACTCATGACTTGGAGTTGGCAGCAGTCGTTCATGCGTTAAAGATTTGGAGACACTATCTATATGGGGAGGTGTGTCAAATCTTTATGTATCATAAGAATCTGAAGTATATCTTCTCGCATCATGAGTTGAACATGCGACATCACCGATGGATGGAGTTGATCAATGATTACGACTGCACTATCGAGTATCATCCTGGTAAGGCAAATGTGGTAGCTGATGCGCTTAGCCGAAAGTCTTCTTCTTCTTCTTCAAAGAAGGCACAGTTGAGTTCTCTGGTATGCCATAGACGAGATATGTTTGTCTCTTTGCGACAGATGAATGTACATATGGAAGTTTCTTTGTTAGCTGGACTTTTAGCATAGATGCAAGTCAAGCCTACATTGAAACAGTAGATCAAAGATGCACAATAGACAGATGATGCGGTACAGTTGATCAGATCAGAGTTCGGTAGTGAAAAACGTGATGGGTTCCATGAGTCTGAGGATGGGCTAGTTTGCTATCGTGATAGGATGGTGGTTCCCGATGCCGATGAGCCGATGAAGTTAGTGCTCGAGGAAGCACACACGTCGATGTATAGTATGCATCTAGGAGTCACCAAGATGTATCATAGTCTAAAGGACTTGTATTGGTGGCCCGACTTGAAGAAAGATGTAGCTGAGTTCGTGGCTAGGTGTGCGGTATGTCAGCAAGTCAAGGCTGAACATCAGAAGCCGGCAGGTACGTTGCAACCTTTGCCGATACCGTAGTGGAAATGGGATCATATAACCATGGATTGCGTAGTTGGTCTACCCAAGACAACTAGGAATCATGATTCCATTTGGGTGATAGTGGACAGATTGACGAAGTCTGCCCATTTCATACCTGTAAAGACAACGTATACAGCAGAAAAGCTCGCTCGAGTGTATGTGGATGAGATAGTACGTTTGCACGGTGTGCCAACGACGATAGTTTCTGACAGAGGTCCTCAGTTCACGAGTCATTTCTGGGAACAGTTGCACAAGGCGTTGGGAACGCAGTTGAGGTTCAGTACCGCCTTCCACCCACAGACAGATGGACAGTCTCAGAGGACTATTCAGACTTTGGAAGATCTCCTTTGAGCTTTTTTTTATAGTTTGTAGACAGTTGGGATGTAGACCTCAGTTTGATAGAGTTGGCCTACAACAACAGTTATCAGCGGAGCATTGACATGGCTCCTTATGAGGCTCTGTATGGAAGGAAGTGCAGATCTCCTTTGTGTTGGTATGAGTCTGGTGAGTATCAGCTTTTGGGTCCTGAGTTAGTACAGCAGACAACAGAAAAGATCAAAGTGATACATCAACAGTTGAAAGCGGCACAGAACAGGCAGAAGTCTTATGCAGACAATCGCCGACGACCTTTGGAGTTCCACATAGGAGACAAAGTGTATCTTAAAGTCTCGTTGTGGAAAGGTGTGATGAGGTTTGGCCGGAAGGGTAAGCTAGCACCCAGGTATATGGGGCCTTACCCAGTTATAGCATGTGTTGGCAAGGTAGATTACGAGTTAAAATTTCCTCCAGAGTTGCACATGTTTCATCCAGTGTTCCATGTTAGTATGCTGAAGAAAAGTCATCCAGATTCGGGAACAATGATACATCCAGTTGAAGTTGAGCTTGATGAAGATGTGACCTACGAGGAAGGTCCTGTGGCGATCCTTGACAGAAGGATTAAGAAGCTGAAGAGGAAGGACTTGGTTCTTGTGAAGGTTCTTTGGCATCATCATGGCGTTGACGAAGCCACGTGGGAGCTTGAGGAAGAGATGAGGAGGAAGTATCCCTCGCTTTTCTCTTCGGATTTTGGGGACAAAATCCCTTGAAGGGGGTTAGCTTGTAAGGACCCTGACCTTCATTTAGGGTTTACCCTGTTTGTTTTGCTTAACCTTGATGCTTTGGTGCTTGCTAATCACCTTTAGTGGTGATTAGGGTTTGGTTGTGCTTTGTTGAGAGTTGGAGGGGCTGCTTGCAAATAACCCAAGTCTAGGGTTTGTTGGCAAGTTTGCCACCTTGTGAGGTGTTCCTCTCTCTCTTTGCTTTCTCTAGTGTAGAGAGGAAGGCTTGGGCTCGTTGCTTGAGTTCTTTTGGGCTTGGTTGAGCTTGTTGGGCCTTGAGGTGCCTTGCTTTGGTTTGGTTGAGCCTTGTATCGAGCAAGAGAGAGGAGTGTATTGGCCAAGAAGGGAGCGTGTCGCCCATGAGGTGTATCGCCCATGGTGTTGGTGGTGTGTCACCCTAGACCCTTTGACCAAGTTTGACCTCTTTTGTGTCACCACTAGTGGACACTTGGTGCTTGATGCTTGCATGTAGCAATGACCTTGGACATGTGTTTAGGGCTTGCTAGAGTGGTGGCTCGTGCGCTAGGACAAGTGTCCCTAGGTGGGCGACACCTTGCTTGGCTTTACCTTGTTTTCTCCTCCCTTTCTTTCTATATATGCGGTTCCTTTCCTTTGCTAAGAGTTCCTTTGGTTCTTTAGTTTCTTCTCCACCTTGGTGTGCATGACACACCCTTCTCCTTTGCAAGTTGGTGGCCGATACCCCTTGGAGGAGCAAGCTTGGTGGTCGATATACTTGGAGTCTTCTTCTTCCTTGCTTGGATCTAGGAGCTTGGAGCTTGCTTAGGGCGGGTTACATAACTCCTAACCCTAACTACTCTATCTCCTTCAATGATCTTGTTTACATGTTGTTAGTTTAGT
Organism: Alisma plantago-aquatica; assembly: GCA_963693085.1. Lineage (NCBI taxonomy): Eukaryota > Viridiplantae > Streptophyta > Magnoliopsida > Alismatales > Alismataceae > Alisma > Alisma plantago-aquatica. The sequence continues at coordinate 248,164,001 of OY856413.1, read as the reverse complement.
ACCTTGCTTAAGTATCCATGTTGGCCGATCCTTGTGGTTTAGGGTTTCTTGGTGAGCAATAATCTTTTCTCTCCTTGGTCTAGAGGAGTGAGCTTGAGCTCCTAGTTTCATGAGCAACACCCCTCTTTCTTAGTCGATTGAGGTGAGCTTGTGTTCTAGTTGCTTGAGCAACACTCTCCTCTCACCATGGACTAGAAGGGTGAGCTTGGTGATCATGGTAACTCTTTCTAAGGTTTCGGGTGTCCTTGTGCTTGAGGTGGAAGATGATCTTGTGAGTGGTACCTTGGTCATTATGGGAGTGGGGAGGTGCTACTTGACAACCCTCTTGACCTAGTACCTTGCACGATACATGTTGAGAGAGTGTTGGACGATACCCTTGGTCTTGTGACGGGCGTCACACTATGTCTTTGCCCTGTGACGGTCGTTAGGCCCTGGTTTACTTAGTGCACGATAGTTCCCTGTTGGTTGGTTGAGCAACACCCCTGGACGATATCTTTTGTAGAACATCTTGCTCATTGCATACCTGTTTTAGATTGGGGGTTTAGTATCGTTGTGCGTTGCTAGTTGTGATAGGCGTCGTGCTGGCTCTATGTCGACCAACAGCCCTATTGGGCGTTGCGCGACACCCTGTCACCGTCATGCCCTACTGCCCGGCAGGCTCTTGGCCGTTGCCCGATATGCCTAAGTGCGCGACACCTGACGTGACGTTGCTTAGCTGCACGCTTGGGTGCAGTTGTCCTTGGTGGTAACACAGCGTTGCAGGTTGCCCTTGTGACGACCGTTATGAGATGAGCGTTATGAGTTGGGCGATAGAGTGAGCCCTGCCCGATACCATTTTTGGTGAGGGTAAAGGGTACCTCTAGTGAGGGTTCTTGATGCTTCTAGTGAGGGTCTCATTTATCATGGAAAGCAGATTTGTTGTATATGTTCTTGTTTAACACGATGGTGACTCCTTGCATGCTTAATGATATTTATTATGGTAACGTTAGTCCTCTTAACTTAGCATGTCTATACACATGAATGAGATCACCTTGACTATTTGTATAATGCTGAGATAATGATAAGCATATAAAATGGTTTGCTTAATGATGTGTATTATACATATGATCATCAGTTGATGTATGATTGATAAAGTATAGAATCTTTAATGTCACCCTATATTGATAGCATGGTCTTTCTGTTAAGCCTATGATGTACACTAACCATGCAGGTGATGATTAGTCAAGGAAAAAGGCTATGAGAAATATGTAATGAGTAACATTACTTTGATAGTTACTCTTGTTGATGAGATTACATGTATGATGTGTTTGTCCCATGATGATGGTGTAAGCCTTGTGAGGCAGTGGCAATATGTGATGAGGGATTGAAATCCCATGGTATGTGGGGATCCTTGAGATGGATCTGGATGATTGGCAAGAGTCCAAGTGATAACATGTACTGTTGGATCCTTGTGATGGATCATGATGATGTGATTACAATAAAAGAATAACGTTGACTCTTATGTTATTTATTTCCTATTATAGTTGCATGTTATACAACTTGGTTGAATCTTGCAATCCATATAAAAGATACTAATTAATCACAGTGGAATATATCATGTAGTTGCCCTAGCCATAGATCCATCATCATCAGGAGTTGGTGATGGTGAAACGGGTTCTCCTACGGGTTAACCCGGAGCGCATATTGTTGAATATGCGAGGTTGCTCCTAGCCTAAAGTGAGGAGGTAAGAGTGCAACTTTGGTTGTAGACTCCAGGGTGCAGATTCAAGCCCGTAGCCCAAGTATGATAAGAGCATGGTGAACACGCCCATGGCTCAAGATATGTGATATGGGAGCATGAATGCGTTCATAGCTCAGATCACGGTGAACAGGCCCGTGGCTCAGTTTCACTAGCGCCGAGACCTGTACCGAGGTGGGCTAGGCAGAGGGTAGCATGACCCTGTGTTTGAGGCCACTTTAGCATGAGACTGCGGTCCTGCTAGTGTTGTACTCGTGCACTGACCACGAGGTGGGACGTCGTGGAGTCCGACTCTTCCATGTGACCTTGTATGGCACCGGCTCCAGGTTTCGCAACCGTCGGTTGGATTTGAACGGTACGATTCACTTCCTCAGGGCATAATCATACATAATCCAGCCGTATAGTATTTACTGCTTAAGAAAAACACGAAACATTGGATGAGGCCTTGTTTGTGTAGTTAATTTCATTATATCTTGCAGTTACTTATATGTCTCTCATGTTATGTGGTAAGACCTTATATATCTTATCTTGTTAATCATGTTCCATAAAGAAATAGTTGGATATATGCCTTCCGTACATCTGGTAAGTTTGTCGGTACAAATAGCTTTACTTTACATAAACTGCTTTTGTTATACCTCTTATCAGTTATCTACTGTTATTGCTTTATCTTTCTGAGGTTCGTAGTTTCAGCGGGGAGTTATGTTTCTCACTGGGACTGTGTGTCTCACCCCGCTGGTTTACACCCTTTTTAGGTGGTCAAGCTAGCCGTGGTGGTGGTCGTGGAGTTGCGACCGAGCAGCAAGAAGAGCAGTACAAGGCAAGCGATGGATATGATGTTGTTTTGGATGTTTTGTAGTAGAGTCTTAGAGTCATCCCTTTACTCTCAGGTCCTCGGAGGTGTTTTGATGTTGTTTCATGATATATAGCTGTTGATGTTTTGTATATCCTACTGCTGGCCAGATGTGGGCCTTTATGTACATATAAACAGGTGATGAACTCATGTGATGGTTAGACGGCTGTTGCTCTAAGCTGTGGACATGTATCAAGGCTTGTATATGTTTATATAACCTGTTTCTTTGCAGGATGTGGACTGGAATGTAATAGTTTCTCAATTTCTCAGCCTTCCGCAATCAGTTTTAATTAACCCGTATTTTGGTAATCCGTGGTTTATGGTGATTTCCACACGTTTTTGCGTAACACCTCACTGTCTGTGTGATAGTGGGATGTGTTGCCACAACAACGAAATATTTATCAATTTTTGTGGTATCATGAAATTGTATTTTGGAGAATAAGGAGTTTTATCACGGATCAAAGAAAAATCCAATTAACAAGAAATGCCTCATTATAGGAATATTTAAGTCAAATTAATTCCCAAATATTAAATTGGGAAGAGCAAATACCTTATGCATCCAAAAGCTAACTATAATAAGGTACTTTGGTCCACTTCCTCACCTCTTCCTCGTAGAAGCATATTATTTTATGCCAGTTCAAACAAATTGAACAAGTATATTCCTTGTTAGCTTTTCTATATGTGTATTGTCCTACCCTAATGTTGATCACCTGATAGCATGCTAGGGTTCACACTCGATGTACATTCATATATGAATAAGTTAGTACTTCTCATGCTGCCACTTATAGCTAGTTGCCCATATGAATACACATTTGTATCTAGTAATATGTTAGCATAGCCCAAATCAACATGCCATTGTGAGTAAGGTTTTGAAAATATAAAAACCACCATTACCTATATTCATAAAGGTACTTTTTCGATTGTTGACATACCATTTTACTAATGATAGTTCTATCCATATAGCTATATTTCCTCATTCATATTGTCTCATATAACAATATATAGACATACTCCATATATAATTAGATATACACAAACATCTAGGGTCTTGATTTTTAGAATAAAATTGTTGTTTATGATATTCTCTTATATAGTTGTTGAATTCCCCAAACTAGCAAATGAGTATAAGGCCATGTACATTATCACTAGGGTTATTCATCACATATTTTAGATTATCCTTGTATCAAAGTTGTATACATGCACACCATTTTATGATTGCTATCTGATCTTTAGTGTAATACATATATATTTTATAATCAGTTCCTTTCAATTAGAAACTGATGGACTTCTTATTGATATACTACTATCTATACTATATTCAATGCGATAAACATAACTATAATGCACCGAATACTGCAAAAAATTGTTATGATTAAGTTTGGGTGATGGAATTGTCATGTTGTTAAGTACTACTACTTAATTCATTGGTATTAACTATCTCAAAAAAATAATAATACAAAGGGAAAGCCTACTGAATTTAGACTAAATACCCAAATACATAGTCGTCATGTACTACTGATCCTCAATGGTTAGTGAATTTTTCAGTATTTCAATGGTTCCATTGGATCTCACAACGTCGGTGAGTTCTTTGTACCTAGTCGGAGGTCCAACCATCATCAGTTAGGTTCTTGGAGTGAGAGTAACCCCCTTGAATCGACTAAAGAGGCCGCTGCAGGGTTGAAGAAAGTACCCCAGATGCAATACACACCCATAATGAGCCTGAACATGAGGTTTGTGAGTCTTCTCTTCAGGTGTCGAGAAACTAGTGCTTGGTGAGTAAAATGCAGGTGGAACATAGACTTGATTAATGGTGTGATTGCAAGGATTCAATAGACCACAGTCTATCACTATCGCAGATCCAAGCAAAAGATCAAAAGCATGTTCCATTCTAGTTCATGGTTGCCATGAATTAAAGAGTGGATCTGCCTTCCTAGACTAGAGTCCTCAGGTCATGGTGGAGGAGGAAGGAGTGTATGTGTCTAGAGTGCAAATAGAGGTGGTTGTGGGGTTATTCTGTAGATCTTCTAGTTTGTCAGGGGAAGATCCAAAGTTGTAGGATGTTGAACTATTGGTGGTTCTTACTTTCCATATGTATGCTCATGTCAAGAAGATCGGTGATAGGATTGGTGGTTGAGTTGGTGAATGGAATCATCAAACTAGGAGTTGTCGATGATTCCTCTATCAATCGATGGCGGCAAGGCCATGCAACATGGGGGTCAGCTAGGTTGTTCTTTTCTGGTGCTATAACTATCCACATGAACAAAAGGTGAAGATGGAGGTTGGGGTTCATGGAGATACAAAGGAGGAGATGGTCATATAGTCTTTGGAGGCTACTAGCTTTGGTGGTGATGTCCTACGATGTGGTGGTCTTGAGAGGTGGTGACATCACCATATCCTCTACTGGCACATCAAAAATTGTGGCAGTGGATATGTAGGTAGTAAGGGAGGAATAAGATGGTAGAGAAGGAGGGGGAGGGAACAGTTGAATGCAAGGTAAAGGTAGGGCGGGTGGCAAAGAGATGATGTGGGTGATGGAGTTATATGAGGGGTACAAGAGGTTGCATGATGTGTTGACGATAGCCTATTGTGGTCTTGAGGGCGGGCACCTATGAGATATTGGCTAGCTAGGGCTTAGAGTACGGTTTGCAGATGGAGGGAAGGAGTAGAAATAGAATGTAGGTGACTAGGTGAGGGAGAGACGAGTAAGAGGAAGAGAAAGATGAGGAAGAACATATGGGGAAAGGAAGCCGAGTATTACAACCGCGACAATCGACGCCCCTTAGTAGGGACACGCTCATAGATATAAGTGAAAAGGGTGGATTGAATGTAATGATATTTTAAACTTATTGAATGATAATAATAATTGTAGTCAATGTATTTAAATTTGTATCAATAAAATGAGTGGCCAAAAATCCGATTACTATGAAATATAAGAGGATGATATGTTAGAGGTAGGACTACCTAAATCAAGTGCTAATTTGGTGTCTTGAGATGCTTAAGACTATTGAATATATTAGGGATATTTTGTAATTTTATATATTTAGATGGATATGAGGGTCCAAAACTCTTTAATATTTTTATCAAAGGCAATTTATATAATTCAATAATCATGTAAAAAATTTCCATCTAATTTAAATGAAATAAATAAATTTAAAATGATACAATTTATAAAAAGTGTATGCATAAGTAACTCCTTACATTTTTAATTCTTTATTAATATTTCAGCCATCAAAATAGAGAATAGAGTATATTAGACACTATAGGACATAATAGAACAACATATTGGGATTTCAAGATAACTAAGGCACTCAATTATTCTAGGGGCAAAACCATCATTTAGAATGCAAATCAAAGCTGGTAGAAGAGTTATATCCCCAAACTTATACAAATCAATAAAATTAGATGAGTTAATAATTTTTTTTTGGTCAGTAAAAACTCATGTTGCTATTTTTGTATTTTTTCTTTAAGAGTCTGTACAAAGAAAAAACCACCTTCAAAAAAAGGTAGAGAAATAAAACTGTACAAAGATACATACAAAAGAATAATAGAAGAACTCAAGATATAAGCCATCTGCCATAGGATTTTCTGGGACAGGAGCCAAAGGGAGAACCATCTGCAGCTGTCCAAAAAAAACTCAAGCCCATTGTAACATCCCTGACCTGGGTTATGAACTAACCCTAGATGTTTTGCCTAAATATGTAATTAGATACTTTTGATTATCTGCTGGCATGTAATTAAGTTCCTGAGGAACATACATTTTCATTTCTATCCTTTTTAAACAATGTTGTAGTATTGTTTTGTAATACAGGGACCTATGTGAAATTTACCCAATTAGAGGGGTTAACTTGCAATTTACACATGTTATTATGTTCCTTTAGTGTTGAGACATCATAAGAATGAATATGATGAAGTATGATGGATTCTCCAAGCTTGGGCACCAAGATGCAGCTTGTGGAGCAATCCTTGTGCTCTAAAACCCTAATTTTGGGGTAAAGTGCAAATTACCCAAAATGTGGGGTGCAACTTGTAAAATATACCTTTTAGAATATCTTTTATAACTCTTGACATCATTTATAGTAATAATGATGAAGGGGGCGCTTCATTTGAATAATCATATAATAAGGAATACCTTTGTAATGGAATCACCAAGTTATGAGTAATGGGACCCTCTTATATGTGCAACTAGGTAGTAAGTTGACCTTCTTTGCCTTTAGTTCTTGGTATTAGAAGGAGTTTTGCCTTAGAAATAAGGAGAAGGGACGTGCAAAGAAGAAAGGAGGGACCTAGATGAGAAATGGAGAAATTAGATATCCTTATGTTGAAGTTTCACCCAAAGATATATATATATATATATATATATATATATATATATATATATATATATATATATATATATATATATATATATATATATATATATATATATATATATATACAACTTTCCTTTGTAAACGAAGGAACGTTTCCTCTTCTTTCTCACTTATCATCTTGCTCAACCGACTAGAGGCAAAGCTCAGGGAGACGACCAACCTGTTCTAAGGTAAGAAGAGACCATCACCTAGCTCGGATTCATGGAGGAAAGTGGATTACAAGGTTGGTTTCATGGTTTTCTTACTTAGCTTTCTTGTTCTAGCCGACTTTCCCCAACCTTTCCTTGGAGAAACACCTTTTCCCGACCTATGGAGCTCAAGACGCCATTAAAGGCTTAAATATTGGAGCTCTAGGAACAACCATAAGGCGGGTTTTATAACTCTTAACCTGTTTCTTTCTTATGCATATTCTTGTTCTTGCAATTAGTACTTAGTTATTCTTCTTCCCCACTCTTTCTTACTCTTTTGCAAGCAAAACCACAAAGTAACTGACCTGTTCCAAGGTTGAAGATGATGGGCATGATTCCCTAGGCTACATTACCAAACAACCTTGGACCATTTGGTCTAAACGGTTTGCAATACCGTTTGAAACCAAACGGTCTCACAACCATTTGATCTCATGCGGTTTGCAAGACCGTTTAGATTCAAACGGTCTCCAAGACCGTTTGGTAGGGTTGACAAAGTGAAGACCATTTAGGGGTCTGTTGTACACATGTTGAATTAATCAATTACAAAGAATCATGATCTAATTGCAAACCAATCACAAGTTGAAGGCACTTCAACCCTCTAAACCCTAATCGGGTTCAATTGATGAATTCAAGGACCACTTATGTTGAAATTGGGGTTGAGTGGTCCAAACGGTCTCAAGACCGTTTGGGGATCACTCAAACGGTCTCAAGACCGTTTGGTGACACCCCAAGACCGTTTGGAGGTCTAAGTTTAAGATAATTTGATCAATTGAGGGTCCAATCACAACAAGTTGATGAATTGAATAAAAGTGCTGATTTTAGACTTAATTAGGGTTCAACCCTTATCTTTTTGACTTAGATTTTGATGTAACTTTTGGCAAATGGTCTCAAGACCGTTTGGATGGTGTCCAAACTATCTCAAGACCGTTTGGGCCAAGCTTGGGCCCAATTGAAGCTCAATTGATGGGTTCAACATCAAGTAGATTCCTGTTGATGAACATTGATGGTTAACCGATTGCAAACCCTAATTGAATTGGTTTCAACCCTAATTGGCTATCAATTGCGGGTCAATTGAGTGTCCAATTGGTTAAGGATAACCCTAATTGGCTCAATTGATAAGTGGTTAACAAGGATATGGCCAATTAAGGGCTTCAACATAGAAAACCCTTATCGATTACAAGCTTTGTTGCACCTTTGAGTTCCATGCGGTCTTGAACCATTTGGAACAAACGGTCTCAAGACCTTTTAGGGGCAAATGGTATCAAGACCGTTTGGGACCAAACGGTCTCAAGACCGTTTGGGCTCAATCGATCTCAAGGTCGTTTCATTTCATGCGGTTTCAAGGTCGCATAGGTTCAAACGGTTTGGAAGTCAACCTAACCAAACGGTCAACACAATCAAATGGTCTTGAGTGTCATGCGGTCTTGAAGTCAACTATATCAAACGGTCAACCCATCCAAATGGTCTCAGGACCGTTTGCAGGTTGAAAGTGTGTAATCGTTTGGAGACTTTAGGGTTGTGAATACTTAAGTACTTTGAATGTTTAAATGGTCAATGATGGTTCAACCTAAACCCTAATGATACCTAAAGACATTAAGGGGTTAAGTGGTTAATAGATTGACCCATTATTGTGATCAATGGTGTACTTTACCAATGTGCCCTTGAAGGGTTCAAGTAGACAACACCCCTTAAATCAAGCAAACCCTAATGATATGATGGTGGTGACTTAGTTCATGTTAATCAATGATGACTTGACCTAACCTAATCTAGAGTGATGTAATCACCATCTATTAGTAAGAGGAGAGAGAAGGTTCCATTATGGTTGAAACTCAAGTAAAGTACCTTCAATATATATGAATGTGCATGATTAGGGTATGATCCATCAAGGTAAGATCATGGAAACCCTAATTATGATGTTTAATGAATCTTAAACCTAATTAGAGGGCATCAATGATGACAGATTTCATACATAATGATGCTATGAGCTCAATTCACTATGGGGTGAATAGTAAACCCTAAATCTAGGTTTATAACATGTAAGATGAATAGTAAACCCTAATTTAGGGTGATTTGATGAATGAATTATATCTGGGTTATGCCTTTGAGAATGAAACACTAATTACATATTGTAACATGAGAAATCTTTATGCCTTGTAAGCTAAAGAGGTTCAATAACCCTATAATGAAGTGAACAAATCCAGACCCTAGAAATCAATGGTATGTTGTTGATCAGCACGACCGTGCTGAGGAGCACGACCGTGGTAGTATGTCTTTGCACGACCGTGCAAGGGAGCACGGCCGTGGTGCCTATAAAGTAATTGAAAAAGTTTTGGTATTGTGATGATATTGTTATACATGCATATCTTCAATTATATTAATCATGTAGGTGGTTAGCAAGAAGTAATCATAGCCAGGTAAAGGTTATTATATCATATTCATTGAAAGCATTTAATTAGCTTTATGAATATGTGATATATGCTATGTTGCCTAGTAAGTGGCATCTTATGAGATTGATGGGCTGTAAGAGCCATGAGTAACATCAAGGTCATGCTGATTAGATGATTTATGATGAGATGATTAAGAATTGATATTCATATGATAACTGATGTGGGTTAAACCTGATACATTTAGTATTCTATATTCATAGCTGTTGTTCTAAAGGTTAATGCTTGGAAACATGCTTGATGCTAAAAGAATGCTGAAATGTACCTAACTAATCAAGTATAATCATATCATGTAGAGCCCTGATCATAGATCCATCATTGTTAGAAGCAAATTGATGGTGAAATAGGTTTTCCTAAGGGAACTCCTGGATCACATACTCTTGAGTATGTGGGGGAATATGGATGTGAATATCCTTACATCCTAGTGTAGGAATTGATGTAGATGTACCTTAATCTATCAACCCTTCACTATATGTTTATGTCGGGGTGATGTACTACAAATCTCCCAAGGAAAATCTTCAAAAACCGCATTGATGAGAGATAAACAAGAGATCTTTCGATGACGAAGAGAGTACAGAATGCCACTGTAACTCTAATAGAAAAGTGCCAGAATACCCTGGTAAGCTATCTTAGTAGAGACATGAGATGTCTTGCATGTTGATCCTCACACTGACTGAGGAAGATGAGGTCATAAGAATCCGACTCTTTTGATGACCTATGTATGGTACCGATGCGACTTAGTAGTGATCGGTTGGAGTATGAGCGGTATACCTCATCTCCGCAGGGCATAATAATGTTTGTAAAACATAATCAACCACATAGCATATCTGCTTAGGTTGAACTACGAGTAACAATGATTGATATTACATTGTTTACATTAATGATCTGCTTAACTATCTAGTATTCATGTTCTTCATATGCTTTAATGAAGTAACTGTTTAAGTAGAAGATGCTTTGCTTATTACCAAACCTGCTATTGATGTTTTAAGTTATCTTGCTTATACTATTTCTTAAATTCTATAACAAAGCTTCTGGCAGAGAGTTATAATTCTCGCTGGGACAATTATTCAGATTGTCTCACTCCGTAGGTTTCTAACTTTTTAGGTGGACGTCGAGGACGGAGGAACCAATCCGAGGGTGATCTGTATCAGCAGCAGCAACACCAGGGGCAGCAATGAATCTCAGGTGGAGATACTGACTGTCAGGTCCTATAGTCAGTTAGTCTTATGTCGTCTCTGTACTCTCAGGTCCTAGGAGTCAGTAGGTCTGAGATTTTGGTTTTTAATCTCAAGATTTTGTATCTGGATGTATATAATCACTCAAGAGGTGATTTTACAATGATGTTAATTGCTTATCTTGTTTATTATAAAAGGGTTTTATGATTTCAAGATCTTTACTCAAAAAGTTTTAATTTTTGGTGATTTTTCATATTCCGCTGCTTATCGAATGCTTCCACTAAGTTTATATCGTGATTTATGGATCAGATCGTCTCAATTTAGTGGTATCAGAGCTCTAGGTTCGTTGAGTCTACAGAGACATAGGACTTAGGATGTCAAGTCTATTCTTAGTGTTTTCCAGTATATCTAATAGTGTCTTCTTCTCCTCAGGAGAAGAAGATAAGTAAGGATGTCTGGACCACACGAGGAGTATGTGGCAGAGAGTAGTGTTGTTGCACCCCGAGAAGGTGCAAGGAACCCTGAGATAGAGCAACCTGAACCTGAGCCACCTATGGAGCCACCTCAGTTTGACCCAGCTGACATGGGTAACCCAGCTGTTCAAACTATGTTTGGGCAGTTTATGACTGCCATGACACACATCAACGACAGGATGCCTATGCCTGCACCTAGGGCACCTGTCTAGCCTGAAGGACAAGGTATCAGTAAGACGTTCGAACGACTTCGTCATGTCGGAGCAACTGAATACTTTGGGACAGCTGATCCTGCAGATGCCGATTTGTGGTTGACCGAGTTAGAGAAGGCTTTTAGAATCCTAAACATCCTAGAAGCTGAGAAGGTTAGACATGCTGTCTATCTTCTCAAAGGAAGTGCTGGTCACTGGTGGACCATGGAAGAGCAGAAGAGGCCAGGTGTGGAGGCTACATGGGAAGTCTTCCGACGGGAATTTATCAATAGATATTTTCCAAAGACCTTCCTAGATGAGAAAATCTCTCAGTTTGAGAGATTGAGACAAGGTCTGATGAACATTAGCGAATATGAAGCTAAGTTCATGGAACTGTTGTGGTTCTGTCCGCACATGGCTGCTACAGATGAAGAGAGGATCAGGCGGTTCGAGAAGGGGTTGAATGTTGAGTTGACTACTCCCGTGTCTGCCCTAGAGAATTGGGAAAGGTTTGCTACCTTCGTTGAGTCAGTCCGAAGGATAGAAAGGTCCGTAGTTGAGAAAAGGCAAACCCAGAAGAGATATCCTCAGTTCCAGGGATCTTCATCTAGAGACTTCAAAAAGCTTATATTTTCTGCTCCTACACCACCACCACCTAGATCTAGTACTCAGACACAGTGGACACCAAGTAGAAGCAGGGGACGAAGCCTACCACTACAAGGAGCTCGCAGTTCAGCATCGATGTCAGTCACAGGATCACCAAGACCACAATAACTAGAAAGAAGCTGCTACAACTGTGGGAAGGTGGGACACCTGATGAAGGACTGCAGAGCTAGGCCTGTCAGTGTGACACAGCCACAGAGGCAAAGTCAACAAGGATCCCAGAGGAGGCAGTTTCAAGGAGTAGCTAGAGGACGTGGACAAGCATCCCAAGTTGGATCGTCAGCACCGAATCAACCTCAGGCGACAGAAAGGTTCTATCCAATGAACCCACCTGATGCAGTAATCAACCCACAGGTGGTGGCAGGTCAGATGGAGTTGTTATATTTTGATATGTCTACATCCTGTGTTGTATCTGTTTTGATTGATCCGGGTGCTACGCCCTCCTTTATCACTCGAAGAGTGATTCGTAACTACAATATGACCGTTAGTCATAGGGCAGATAGCCTGTTGCTTGAGACTCCGTTGAGAGGGTCTGCTGTGTTATAGGAGGTTTTCTCTCCCTACATTCTTACCTTTTCTGATCATCACATTCAAGTGGATCTTATACCACTTGAGATGCAAGGATTTGACATAATCCTTGGGATGGATACCTTGGAGAGGTATAGGGTTGTCTTGGATTGTGAATCCAAGCAGGCTGTGTTTGCTGATGAAAGCAACACATGGATCTTTCAAGGAGAGAGAAAGATTCTACCCACCTATCTTGTGTCAGCTATGGTTGCTGAGAAGTTGATGAGGCGAGGATGTCATGCATTCTTGGCCCATGTGGTAGATACTACCATGGAGAGTCCTAACCCTGTTGAAGTACCTATAGTCAGGGAATTTGAAGACGTATTTCCTGAAGAACTTCCAGGTGTGCCACTGCCTCGAGAAATTGATTTTGAAATCAATTTGATCCCTGACACACAACCTATAACACATACACCGTATAGGATGGTGCCTGCTGAGATGCCAGAACTCAAGAAACAACTTCAAGAGTTGCTTGAGAAGGGTTTCATTCGACCGAGCACTTCACCCTGGGGTGCTCCGGTTTTGTTTGTTAAAAAGAAAGATGGTTCAATGCGGTTGTGCATTGATTACAGACAACTAAACAAAGTAACAATAAAGAATAAGTACCCTCTACCGAGGATTGATGATCTCTTTGATCAGTTGCATAGTGCAACCGTCTTTTCAAAGATAGACTTGAGGTCGGGATATCATCAACTTCGTATTAAGGATAGTGACATATCCAAGTCTGCCTTTAGGACAAGGTATGGTCACTATGAGTTCACAGTTATGTCGTTTGGACTAACTAATGCACCAACTACATTTATGGAACTCATGAATAGAATCTTCCGACCTTTCCTCGATCAGTGTGTTGTTGTCTTCTTAGATGACATTATGATCTATAGTAGAGATGCTCAGTAGCATGGACAACATCTTCGATAGGCTCTAACTTTGCTAAGAGAACATAATCTATACGCTAAATTTAGCAAGTGTGAGTTCTGGTTGCCGGAAGTGTCTTTCCTTGGACATGTAGTATCTGCTTTGGGTATTCGTGTTGACCCTAAAAAGGTAAAATCCGTTCTACAATGGGAACAACCGAAGACACCAATGGAGATCTGTAGTTTCTTAGGGTTAGTTGGCTACTACCAAAGGTTCATTAAGAACTTCAGTTCCATAGCCTTACCCTTGACTAAGTTGACCCAGAAGGATGTTCCTTTTGTTTGGAATGATAAGTATCAACAGTCTTTTCAGCTGTTGAAAGAGAGGTTTACAAGTGCACCTGTAGTTGTGCTACCTGAGCAAGGCAAAGGATACATAGTTTTCTGTGATGCCTCCAAGAATGGACTCCGATGTGTGTTGATGCAGGATAAGCAAGTGATTTCTTTTGCTTCCCGACAACTTAAGAAACACGAGGAGAATTATCCGACACATGATCTAGAGTTAGCTGCTGTGGTTCATGCCTTGAAAATCTGGAGACACTACCTCTACGGAGAAACATTCCAGATTTTCACTGATCATAAGAACCTTAAGTATATCTTCTCTCAGCATGAACTTAACATGAGGCAATGTCGCTAGATGGAGTTAATCAAGGACTAGGATTGTACAATTGATTACCATCCAGGGAAGGCCAATGTAGTTGCAGATGCCTTGAGTAGGAAATCAGCAACATCAACCATGGATAGGGCACAACTAAACTCTTTAGTATGCTCTAGGAGAGATATGCTTATCTCCTTAAGGCAAAACAATGTACAGTTGAGAGTGTCATTGTTAGCCGGATTGTTAGCTGAGATGCATATAAAACCTACTCTAAGAGAGCAGATCAGGGAGGCACAGCAAGTTGATGCTACAGTTCAATAGATCAGATCGGAGTATGGTGATGAGAAACGAGATGGTTTCCATGACTCAGATGATCAAGTGGCATGTTATAATGAAAGGATGATAGTGCCTGATGTGGATAACTTGAGGACTTTAGTCCTGGAAGAAGCTCATTCTTCGATGTATGCCATGCATCCAGGGAGCACCAAGATGTATCGAAACTTGAAAGATATGTATTGGTGGCCTGGGATGAAGAAGGATGTTGCTGAGTTTGTTCTAAGGTGTCCTGTGTGTCAGCAAGTTACATCGGAACATCAGAAGCCTGTAGGGACAATGCAACCTTTACCCATACCACAGTGGAAGTGGGACCATGTGACCATGGACTTTGTGGTTGGCCTACCCAGGACAAGCAAAGGACACGATTCCATCTGGGTAATTGTTGATAGGCTGACAAAGACAACGCATTTCTTACCTGTCAAAACAACCTATTCTGCTGAAAGGTTATCACAGCTGTATGTTCAAGAGATAGTGCGATTGCACGGAGTTCCTGTCACTATAGTTTCTGACAGAGGTCCCCAATTTACAAGTCATTTTTGGGAGCAGTTGCACAAAGCTTTAGGCACCAAGTTAAGGTTTAGTACATCCTTTCATCCACAGACTGATGGACAGTTAGAAAGGACTATACAAACCTTGGAGGACTTGTTGAGAGAATGTGTTCTCCAGTTTACAGGGAGTTGGGATCTACACCTAAGCTTGATAGAGTTTGCCTACAACAATAGCTATCAACATAGTATTGATATGGCACCTTATGAAGCTTTGTATGGTTGATGTTGTAGATCACCCTTATGTTGGTATGAGACTGGTGAACATCAGTTGTTAGGTCCTGATCTTGTACAACAGACCACAGAGAAGATTAAAGTAATACAACAACATATTAAGACTGCACAGGATGGGTAGAAATCTTATGCTGACAGACGTCGTAGACCCTTAGAGTTCTAGGTTGGAGACAGAGTGTACCATAAGGTCTCGCCTTGGAAAGGAGTTCTTTGTTTTGGAAGGAAAGGGAAGTTAGCTCCTAGGTTTATGGGGCCTTATCCAATCATTGAACGGATTGGAAAGGTAGCCTATAGACTAGAATTACCACCAGAGTTACAGAAGTTACACCCTGTGTTCCACATTTCTATGCTGAGGAAATGTCACCCTGACACCGAGTCAGTTCTACAACCTATGGAGGTAGAATTGAATGATGATATAACTTATGAGGAGGGACCAATGCCAATCCTTGATAAGAGAATTAAAAAGCTAAAGAAGAAAGACATAAGTCTTGTGAAAGTCCTCTGGAATCACCGTGGTGTTGAAGAAGCCACTTGGGAACTAGAGGAAGAGATGAGAAGGAAATACCCTGCTCTTTTCTCTTAATATGTTTTATCGATTTCGGGGACGAAATCCTTGTAAGGGGTAGAGAATTTGTAACATCCCTGACCTGGGTTATGAAGTAACCCTAGATGTTTTGCCTAAATATGTGATTAGATACTTGTGATTATCTGCTGGCATGTAATTAAGTTTCTGAGGAACATACATTTTCATTTCTGTCCTTTTTAAACAATGTTGTAGTATTGTTTTGTAATACACGGACCTATGTGAAATTTACCCAATTAGAGGGGTTAACTTGCAATTTACACATGTTAATATGTTCCTTTAGTGTTGAGACATCATAAGAATAAATATGATGAAGTATGATGGATTCTCCAAGCTTGGGAACCAAGATGCAGCTTGTGGAGCAATCCTTGTGCTCTAAAACCCTAATTTTGGTGTAAAGTGCAAATTACCCAAAATGTGGGGTGCAACTTGTAAAATATACCTTTTAGAATATCTTTTATAACTCTTGACATCATTTAGAGTAATAATGATGAAGGGGGCGCTTCATTTGAATAATCATATAATAAGGAATACCTTTGTAATGGAATCACCAAGTTATGAGTAATGGGACCTCTTATATGTGCAACTAGGTAGTAAGTTGACCTTCTTTGACTTTAGTTCTTGGTATTAGAAGGAGTTTTGCCTTAGAAATAAGGAGAAGGGACGTGCAAATAACAAAGGAGGGACCTATATGAGAAATGGAGAAATTAGATATCCTTATGTTGAAGTTTCACCCAAAGATATATATATATATATACATACATATATATACAACTTTCCTTTGTAAACGAAGGAACGTTTCCTCTTCTTTCTCACTCATCATCTTGCTCAACTGACTAGAGGCAAAGCTCTGGAGCTCAGGGAGATGACCAATCTATTCTAAGGTAAGAAGAGACCATCACCTAGCTCGGATTTATGGAGGAAAGTGGATTACAAGGTTGGTTTCATGGTTTTCTTACTTAGCTTTCTTGTTCTAGCCGACTTTCCCCAACCTTTCCTTGGAGAAACACCTTTTCCCAACCTGTGGAACTCAAGACGCCATTAAAGGCTTAAATCTTGGAGCTCTAGGAACAACCATAAGGCGGGTTTTATAACTCTTAACCTCTTGCTTTCTTATGCATATTCTTGTTCTTGCAATTAGTACTTAGTTCTTCTTCTTCACCACTCTTTCTTGCTCTTTTGCAAGAAAAACCACGAAGTAACCGACCTGTTCCAAGGTTGAAGATCATGGGCATGATTCCCTAGGCTACATTACCAAACAACCTTGGACCATTTGGTCTAAACGGTTTGCAATACCGTTTGAAACCAAACGGTCTCACAATCATTTGATCTCATGTGGTTTGCAAGACCGTTTAGATTCAAACGGTCTCCAAGACCGTTTGGTAGGGTTGACCAAGTGAAGACCATTTAGGGGTCTATTGTACACATGTTGAATTAATCAATTACAAAGAATCATGATCTAATTGCAAACCAATCACAAGTTGAAGGCACTTCAACCCTCTAAACCCTAATCGGGTTCAATTGATGAATTCAAGGACCACTTATGTTGAAATTGGGGTTGAGTGGTCCAAACGGTCTCAAGACCGTTTTGTGACACCCCAAGACCGTTTGGAGGTCTAAGTTTAAGATAATTTGATCAATTGAGGGTCCAATCACAACAAGTTGATGAATTGAATAAAAGTGCTGATTTTAGACTTAATTAGGGTTCAACCCTTATCTTTTTGACTTAGATTTTGATGTAACTTTGGGCAAACGGTCTCAAGACCGTTTGGAGGGTGTCAAAACGATCTCAAGACCGTTTGGGCCAAGTTTGGGCCCAATTGAAGGTCAATTGATGGGTTCAACATCAAGTAGATTCCTATTGATGAACATTGATGGTTAACTGATTGCAAACCCTAATTGAATTGGTTTCAACCCTAATTGGCTATCAATTGAGGGTCAATTGAGTGTCCAATTGGTTAAGTCTAACCCTAGTTGGCTCAATTGATAAGTGGTTAACAAGGATATGGCCAATTGAGGGCTTCAACATAGAAAACCCTTATCGATTACAAGCTTTGTTGCACCTTTGAGTTCCATGCGGTCTTGACCCATTTGGACCAAACGGTCTCAAGACCGTTTGAGTCCAATTGGTCTCAAGACCGTTTGGGACCAAACGGTCTCAAGAACGTTTAGGGGCAAACGGTATCAAGACCGTTTGGGACCAAACGGTCTCAAGACCGTTTGGGCTCAATCGATCTCAAGGTCGTTTCATTTCATGCGGTTTCAAGGTCGCATAGGTTCAAACGGTTTGGAAGTCAACCTAACCAAACAGTCAACACAATCAAACAGTCTTGAGTGTTATGCGGTCTTGAAGTCAACTATATCAAATGGTCAACCCATCCAAACGGTCTCAGGACCGTTTGGAGGTTGAAAGTGTGTAATCGTTTGGAAACTTTAGGGTTGTGAATACTTAAGTACTTTGAAGGTTTAAATGGTCAATGATGGTTCAACCTAAACCCTAATGATACCTAAAGACATTAAGGGGTTAAGTGGTTAATAGATTGACCCATTATTGTGATCAATGGTGTACTTTACCAATGTGCCCTTGAAGGGTTCAAGTAGACAACACCCCTTAAATCAAGCAAACCCTAATGATATGATGGTGGTGACTTAGTTCATGTTAATCAATGATGACTTGACCTAACCTAATCTAGAGTGATGTAATCACCATCTATTAGTAAGAGGAGAGAGAAGGTTCCATTATGGTTGAAACTCAAGTAAAGTACCTTCAATATATATGAATGTGCATGATTAGGGTATGATCCATCAAGGTAAGATCATGGAAACCCTAATTATGATGTTTAATGAATCCTAAACCTAATTGGAGGGCATCAATGATGACATATTTCATACATAATGATGCTATGAGCTCAATTCACTATGGGGTGAATAGTAAACCCTAAATCTAGGTTAATAACATGTAAGATGAATAGTAAACCCTAATTTAGGGTGATTTGATGAATGAATTATATCTGGGTTATGCCTTTGAGAATGAAACACTAATTACATGTTGTAACATGAGGAATATTTATGCCTTGTAAGCTAATGAGGTTCAATAACCGTATAATGAAGTGAACAAATCCAAACCCTAGAAATCAATGGTATGTTGTTGATCAGCACGACCGTGCTGAGGAGCACGGCCGTGGCAGTATGTCTTTGCACGACCATGCAAGGGAGCACGACCGTGGTGCCTATAAAGTAATTGAAAAAGTTTTGGTATTGTGATGATATTGTTATACATGCATATCTTCAATTATATAAATCATGCAGGTGGTTAGTAAGAAGTAATCATAGCCAGGTAAAGGTTATGATATCATATTCATTGAAAGCATGTTATTAGCTTTATGAATAAGTGATATATGCTATGTTGCCTAGTAAGTGGCATATTATGAGATTGATGGGTTGTAAGAGCCATGAGTAACATCAAGGTCATGTTGATTAGATGATTTATGATGATATGATTAAGAATTGATATTCATATGATAACTGATGTGGGTTAAACCTGAACCATTTAGTATTCTATATTCATAGCTGTTGTTCTAAAGGTTAATGCTTGGAAACATGCTTGATGCTAAAATAATGCTGAAATGTACCTAACTAATCAAGTATAATCATATCATGTAGAGCCCTGATCATAGATCCATCATTGTCAGAAGCAAATTGATGGTGAAACAAGTTTACCTAAGGGAACTCCTGGATCACATACTTTTGAGTATGTAGGGGAATATGGATGTGAATATCCTTACATCCTAGTGTAGGAATTGATGTAGATGTACCTTAGTCTATCAACCCTTCACTATATGTTTATGTCGGGGTGATGTACTACAAATCTCCCAAGCAAAATCTTCAAATACCGCATCAATGAGAGATAAACAAGAGATCTTTTGATGATGAAGAGAGTACAGAATGCCACTGTAACTCTAATAGCAAAGTGCCAGAATACCCTGGTAAGCTATCTTAGTAGAGACATGAGATGTCCTGCATGTTGATCCTCACACTGACTGAGGAAGATGAGGTCATAAGAATCCGACTCTTTTGATGACCTATGTATGATACCAATGCGACTTAGTAGTGATCGGTTGGAGTATGAGCGGTATACCTCATCTCCGTAGGGCATAATAATGTTTGTAAAACATAATCAACCGCGTAGCATATCCGCTTAGGTTGAACTATGAGAAACAATGATTGATGTTACATTGTTTACATTAATGATATGTTTAAGTATCTAGTATTCATGTTCTTCATATGCTTTAATGAAGTAATTGTTAAATAGAAGATGCTTTGCTTATTACCAAACCTGCTATTGATGTTTTAAGTTATCTTGCTTATGTTATTTCTTAAATGCTATAACAAAGCTTCTGGCGGAGAATTATAACTCTCGCTGAGACAATTATTCAGATTGTCTCACTCCGTAGGTTTCTAACTTTTTAGGTGGACGTCGAGGATGGAGGAACCAATCTGAGGGTGAGCTGTATCAGCAGCAGCAACACCAGGGGCAGCAGTGAATCTCAGGTGGAGATACTGACTGTCAGGTCCTATAGTAAGTTAGTCTTATGTCATCTCTGTACTCTCAGGTCCTAGGTGTCAGTAGGTCTGAGATTTTGGTTTTTAATCTCGAAATTTTGTATCTGGATGTATATAATCACTCGAGTGGTGATTTTACAATGATGTAAACTGCTTATCTTGATTATTATAAAAGGGTTTTTATGATTTCAAGATCTTTGCTCAAAAAGTTTTAATTTCCGGTGATTTTTTGTATTCCGCTGCTAATCGAATGCTTCCGCTAAGTTTATATCATGATTTATGGATTGGATCATCTCACCCATCGTCTAGATACAGAGTTGATCCACCAACGTAGACCAAGCCATAAGAGAGAACCATCAATCTTGGAACATCCCTACTTACAACATCATTCGAAAGAAAAGTGCCTCTACGCCCACATGGATGAGAAACATACTCGACCATCACTTACAAAAGTGAGTGGGGAGAAACAACCAGACAAAGTAAGACATGAAAGCCTCAGAGGATAACATCATCATAGAAGGATCGCAACTACACACAGGGTACGTAGCATCACAGTAGTAGCCATATCAGATAAACAAGTAACCATCCTCAGAAAGCCAAGAAACTCCAGAGAAACTGGGATAGCATACAAAGCACCTTCAAGATGATACCAACAGAATCTTCAACAATCTTGAAAAAATAGAACTAGAACACCTGCGCATACCAACCCACAAAACAGAGGGGAACAACAGTAACCAGAATAGATAGAAGAGACCAACAACAACCAAAAGAACACACCAAGGAACAAGAGGAAAAGCAACTCATCCACCAATTCAACATCTTCTCCAGGATTAGCATCAAGAAGGCCCAAAAGAAACAAACAACATCCTCGGGAAGGGAAGCATCAACACCCAAAGGAAACTCAACCTTCACCAAAACCCCAGTAACTAGAAGAACCAGATAGCAGAAGTCCATAAACCTCACACAACCTTCGCATAAACAGGCTAGCAAACAACCCAAACCTCCAACAACATACACCAGCATCCAAACACATCCACAGATTGTCCCAAATGCAGGCTATCAACAACCATCAAAGAATCAACTCTAGACGCAGAGAGAACGAAGCCTCAAACCCAACCACAGAGAAAGCATCCAGCAGCAAGGAAGCAACAACAAAAACCACCACGCCAACCCCTCACCATCATGTGAACAAATAACACTCAACCATCATTGAATAAAGATAGTGAGAGGGGAGTAGCAACAAGACCGCAACAACTCCAAAACTAAACACAACAAGAACACCCACCAAAAGAAACCAAAAAACCACTCAACCATCACTGTGAGAGAACAGTGAGAGGGGAGCAACAACATGACCACAACAACACAGAAAATGAAGCTTTATGATCAAAAAGCCTGCAGAAGCAACCAAAACCCAAACAAACACAAAACAGAGGACCAAATAAAAAGAAGGGAGAGGGGAGCCTCACACTCAACAATGGATACTCGACCTTCACCAGACCACCAACAAACGGGACACTAACTATAGCCAAGCAAACCAAAGCCAGACCAAAAGAAAAGACAAGCGAGAGGGGAGCCTCACACTCAAGAAGAGTGGATACTCGACCTTCACCTATCCTCCCTCAATGGAAGAAACACCAAGAAAGGCAACAAAGAATAGTGAGAGGGGAGCCTCACACTAGAAGTGGATACTCAACCATCACCAGCCGTCAACACCAAGAAGAAAAGAAACACTAATGATACCCATGACCCAGAGCAAGGCCAACAAACATCTCAAAACGTAGCACTATCAACCACTTCAGCTGAAATCGACCACCACCTGTTTAATCAAATTCATCAGTATACCAGGTTCTCTAGCAGCATTATTATGCACCCTCTTGTTCCTTTCATTCCATAAAAAGTACAAAACCGCAAGGCAGATTATGTATTGAGACTTGATACTAACACGACTAACATCATTCATATCAACTGGAATAGAATTCATGAGACCACCCTCCAAGCATGCCTTCCAAACATTATAAGAGTACTCACACTAGAAAGAGATGTGATAAGTATTCTGATAGTCTGCCTTACAAAGATGACACCTAGAAACCACTGTAATGCCCATTCTCCTGCTATTATCTTTAGTGGGGAGCTTATTAAGGTACACTTTCCAAGCATGAACCAAGTGATTTTTAGGGGATTTGCACTTCCATAACCACGAGAGAACATGATTTTCCATTCCTTTGGTTCTAGTTGCTTCCCAAACATCTTTCAGAGTAACTTCAGATTTGTCCAAAAAAGAAATGGAATCAACACTTCCCACCTTAATATTATTATCTTCAATGACCTTGGATACCAGACCAACAGCTCTACAGTTAGGTAAATACCACTTATCAAGATTCATGATAGAACTCAACTTAGCTCCTGTGCTGATCCCAGTATTAATAGGATTAAGCTTCTCATCACACTCAGAAAGAAACTTGCCATTAACCCAAGGAAACTTCCAAACTTTAAACTGAGAATTTAACCCAATATTGAACTTGACAAGATTCAAGATGGTAAATTTAGTAGCTAAGATCTTGTTAAACAACCAAGAGTAGTTAGGGGAAGACTCAATATTCCAAAAGGTATCTTTCTTTAAGTATTTAACATTGATCCATTTCACCCAGAGACTATCTTTCATTTTATTCAAATCCCATGCATTCTTAAGAACACAAGCTCGGACCATATCTCTGCATTTCCTAATTCCAAGACCACCTTCTGAAAAAGGGAGGGAGATTTTATCCCAATAAACTAGATGAACATTACTTCTACCTTCAGACTGACCCCACAAGAAATCCCTGATGATCTTATCAATAGAATCGGACACAGAAGAGGGGATAGGAAAGGAGGCAATCCAATGCAGATACAAAGAAGAAAGAGTCGAATTTATAAGCTCCAATCTCCCAGCCAAACTCAACAATCTTGCTTTCCATGAGTCTAATCTTTTCTTAAGCTTGTCAATCAAACTATAACAATGTTTTTTTGAAAGCTTACCCATAAACATAAGAATACCCAAATAGTTCAAGTCACTAACATCTCTTTTTTTCATATCGAGGATCCCAAGAATCAGATCAGTCTTAGCCTTCTTACTGAAAACAATAGAACTTTTATTGACATTCAACTTCAAACTAGACATCATGCCAAAATCACTCAAAACATTACAAATATACTGAGCATTATCAGTGGTGGCCTTCAAGAAAACCATCAAGTCATCAACAAATATGAGATGAGAGACATGTTTAAGACTATAAGCTTTGATCAGTTATAACTCTTTAAGTTGGACACCTTTCTTCATCATTTTAGAAAACCCCTATATCACGATCACAAAGAGATAAGGAGCTAAGGGGTCTCCTTGTCTAATTCCATTCATAGGATAGAAAGTCTCAATAGGATCACCATTCACAAGGACTTGATAAGATGTGGAATAAAAAATAGCTTCTATCCAACTGATCCACTTTAAAGGGAATCCCATCTTAAATAGAACAGAGAAAAGAAATTTCTAGCTCCCCAAATCATAAGCCTTCGTCACATCAGCTTGATTACACATACTATTAGATTCTGTACTGAAATCACTAAGAATCTCATTAGTTAAAATAATGGCATCCTTCATAGATCTACCCCCAACAAAAGCACACTAATTGCAATCAATAACAGAAGGAAGGATAGGCTTCATTCTATTAACTCATGATTTTGATCATGAGTTAATAATTTTGATATATATATAACTATTAAAATATAAAATTCATAAATTATTACCTACCTAGATAATTTAGGCATGTTCCAATATTTTCTCATTATTTGGGCACATTCATGCATTATTATCTAACCTAAGTTAATGTGTATAAGAACATGTAGTATAGAGTATGTTGGATCCATCAATACACATATCACCACATAACTTAGATCGAGGGGATCAAAATCAATTTTAGAGGAAAAGGAGTAAGAAGTAAAATGTTAAGACTTTTTTTAAAGCTTTAGTATGTTACACATTACATTTTAAATTAACTTAAAAAAACATAATCCAAATCAACCTACATAAATATTAAGAAAATCATACCAAATAACGCAAGACCACGCCGAACATGTATTTTTGCAAAATTTAAGATATACATAAACCATTTAGAAGAACTACATATGAATGTTGATTAATATGTAATATTATATCCATATACTTGCATACTAATTCGACTCTAACTTGTACAACCCCTAATAAAATTGGCACCAGTTTTCTTAAAGATGATCAAGTTGTATATAATACCAAATTGTTTGGTCTAAAATACTAAGAAAATTGAAATAGAAAAGAGAATATTTTATAGAAACTGAAGTAAATGTATGGTCTATAACTTTCAATAGGAAGTGCATGCATTTCATTAAAAGTAACCTCATGATCAAAATTCTTTCTGAAATAGACACTGAATAAATATATGCTCAATTAAATATATAGATATAGCATATAAGTATGTAACACATTAAGAAAGAAACAATATATACTTTTGTTAAAACTTAATTGTTATAGTTTGCACTTTTTTTCTTTGATATAGACTTGGTAGACATGGTAGTAGGATGGTAGAAGTGTGGAGCCCTATAAGTTATGTGATGTATTCTGATTAACCATATATAATGTAAACATTTATATATGATTTTGAAGAAACTTATAGGGATAAAACAAATTGAAATTCCTAGAATTCTATCATATCACCAATAGGGTCAAAGAACTCACCAGAAGTTCATTTGACCAATAACTAGAAACTACTAGTATCCATTTTGTCATTTGTATGTTGTTAATATAGAAATTAAATTATAAATGAAATAATGGATGAAATTATAGAAGAGTGGGCATAAGTATTTTCTCCATATTGTATAGAGAAGGAATTCCATATATAATATTTTCCTTGAACACCTACATTTCATGTATAAATGTATTTATAATACTGATTACAGATGCCAATAAACAAATCATCATTTGATATTGCAAAATTGTAGGCATGAGGATGCAAAAACCTAAAAAAACATGATTTAGATCATATGTATGTTTTGGTCATTGTGATATAAAATATAAAATAAATGAATTTATACCCATTCCACATTTCTATTCTTGTAATGTTTCACCATACATGTGTCAATAACTCTGCACAGTCTCAGGCTACTACATCGACAATTGTCTCCTCACCAATCACTTCTTCATAAAAAACCATTGATAGTTTCATATCAGCACATATGTGTCATAGTGACTAATTTAGTTTTTGATCAAGATGTTTGAACTTATCCCAATATCCAACTCTAAGTCAATATGACTCTCCAATTGATGAAATTTTTTTGGTCTCTTATAAATTATAAAAAGAAAACATTAAAATATCTAATTAAACATATAAAAATGAAAATATTTGGAAAGATGTTACCTTGGACAAGATGACTAATCTTTTGGGCCTCCAAACCATGATGCCTTTTATGCTATGATTAATCACCATATCAACTACATGGATATGTAAGGGAATATATCCAACTATTTGAATATGTGACTCATATATACACGATATATTTTGATGGTAATCAGAGCATCAAGAAGTGTTTTGCCTCTTGTATGCTGAATTCTACCTCAATCCTTATTTATTCTTCGTGTTCATACATTCAAAGCTTCTAATTCATAGTAGGAACATTATCATCAAGTATTGGAGTTGTATCGACTTCCTGACATAAACTTTCCACTCTATTTCAATGACTACTAGTGGTAGTATTCCTTCTTGGAAGGAACTTTTTCTTCCCTTCATCAATTCTCTTATTCCATAATGAATGAGTTTTTGTAGTCTCTGTTAGTTTATGAATACACCCTGATGTTAAGTTGTGATATCACAAGAAATATCTTAGTCATGTCCCTAACATGACCAAGGTTCTCTAGAGGTCCTAGAGATACTATAAACTAACACCTATCAGGTTTGAATTCCTTGATTGAAATTTTTGACATAGTTCTTTGTATTCAATAATAAAGGAGTAATGTAAAAAATGAATAACAAATGCAAAATAATCAAATACTAGAAATTGGAAAAAATATGTGCACCATTTTTTTATCCTTCTTTTTATCGGGGCTTAGGGATTTCGTTAGAGGTAGGGATTGCACATGAATTAGTCATTGCTGGTAGCTGGGCTGAATGGGGATCTCACCATCTATAACATGAGACTCCCTAGACTATGTTTTTCTCTTGAGATCGTCATGAAAATAATTTTTTCACTATCTTGCATAGCCACATGAGCCAATTTGTGTTCACACACATTTTGGCCCTACATTCCTTCAAAGTCTTACTTAGATACTATGTAAATCATGAAAAAAACAACTACCATCCATGTAATCACCTCATTTTCATCTATACTATATTATAGGCAATTACTTAAAGTATGTACATTGGTGGTGTCTCGTGAACCTTTCTCAAAACTCTTTTTCAAGGAAGGGGTATAAAACACATGGATGCTTCTTGAATTTTTCATAGTCGAGGTTGGTGATGTATTTGTTATGTGTGTCTAGTCTTCCAGTCTCATTATGTGATACCCAAAGTTTTACTATACCAACTTGTTAAAATTATTTTTAAGTATGTGAAATATTTTATGTATTTACAAATAAACACTAAGTTGAGTGCCAAGGAAACAAAATGCATTTAATTTTAGTTTGGTATACATTTTCATTGGAATCAAGCTAAAGAAGCTCTTTATCTTTTCTTGGGGACCAAATTCCAAATGTGAATGTCAATTGGTACCTTGGCATATGCAGTTGTACCAATTAATGCCTAAAAGTAATGAAATTATCCCATATAGGTCATAATGTCTCCTCAACAATGATGAAAATATGTCCATCTTTCTCCTTTTTTGCCTATATATTCTATATGTAATGCATTAGAGTAGGTCCTATTATTTGTACTTGGGATCCATACCACTCTCATCCCATTTTTGCAGATCTTCCTCATCCTCATGATCTTCCTCCAGGCTTCATGTCCTAATCCTTCCATAATATGATATAACATACAAAACAAATAAGGTACCCAAGAGATAATATTTATGAAGAAGGTAACATTTCACAAAGAAAGCCAAGTATACACATGATGATTATACTATATTATTAGTCGTAGAGTTGTCCTTTGTGACCATGCTTATATGACAAGTAGAAATTTCATATCATAGAATTTGGATTGATAGTTTGTCTAAATTCTACCTAAAAATCTCGAACGAAACCACTTATGTAACTATTCATGTAAGCATCACTGGCATAATTAATAGATAATTACTAACCCCCACCCCCCCCAACAAAAAAAAGAAACAAAGAAATTCAAGAATTAACCAAAGCAAGAAAAGTGTGTAATTATGTTAACCACTAATATTAATCATTTTTACTACTCATCCATCTATATTCCTTTCCTCATGGTCCACTCATATATAGAGTTACTCATTCTTTTGTTATATTGGGCAATAGTAGTTGGAAAAATGATGGAGAATGGAACAAAATCCTAAAATAATTAATAGTATTTGTCATTGTTGATAACATTTGTGGAAAAATCCCATTTCACATGAAGAACGACATACTAGTTCTTGTTTGTAGATTAGTAGTGCAAAAAACTTGATGAGCTTGTAATACAAAGATAAATGGTTCATCTTACTTTCCATGATTTTAGAAAGTTATAATTGCAAATCTTAAATCATCAAATTTTAGACCTTTATTGTTATTAACCCAAACGAACCTACCTAGAATTTCTAAAGCCAATGTAGTCAAGTTTAGAAATGTCTTCTCTGACCCCATAGTATGACTTTCTCACTTTGAATGGTTGGTTATCCTTGGAACTAGAAAACTACATTGTAGATTCTTGTAATGTCTTCTCATCTTGAAGCCTAGAGTATAATGAATACACATATGTTAATAATCTTAATAGAAAATAATATCCATTTTGTGATCATAAGCAAGACATTTTACATTCTTAGGAACTTTGTCTGACGTTTGTTAGAGTTGAAGAATAATTTTTGTTTAACTACTTGATGAGAGTGTGATTGTGTTTTCTTTCTAGATACACCTTGGTCATTTAGATATATATTATCTGAACAAGAAATTCATTCTATGACACATATGCTCTTACTTAATCCTTGTTGTGTAAAACATAAAAGCGTATATGTACCTAGTAATCCTAAGAGATTACAATTACCTTTGTTCTAAGAGTTAATGAGTTGAAGAATTGGTAGTTTAGTAGATCAAACCCATACAAAAATTCATTTACATAGTTCTATTACAGTCTTATCAATGTACCATTCAATAAAATCCATTTTTATATGTTCACTTAGATATAAATAGTTTTAATTACCTTAGAATGTAGAGAAATATAAACATATATAACCTATGCCTTGATTTTCTCTATGTTGTATTAGGAAATACAAGAAAAAAATATTTTATACTTAATTAAAATGACATTTGGCACTTATATGACTAAATCCTATCATATATTCTAGGAATTCATCAGACACATGAACATCATGATATGAAGAACAAGATTCCTTTACAAAAAAGTGTCCATAGACATGAGATGATATCCAATTATCAAGGTTTTCCACATTCTGATGGATTTGAAAATATAAAAATCTACTTCAAGAGGTGAACTGAATATCTGGACATTAATTTACAAGCTCTCTTATCTTTATATGAAAATCCAATAGCTGGAGTCAGTTCAAAAAGACAACTTTTCGAGTGTTCCCAGATCAATCAAATGGAAGTCATCTAATCATACATAAATTTCAAATGCACATCATCTAATCCAAGATATGGTGATGCGATCAACTACTAGAATCCATCCATCATATATGTGTCCTATCCTTGACTAGATAAATCTTGGATTCCAATGAAAAGACACTTATACCCATCATCTAGGCCCCACATCTATATTTAGAAACCCCACACACCATATCAAACTCCCTACTCATTTCAACTTCCTTCGCTCCTCCTTTGTCAACCTACCTCCCATGATATTTTTCATCTTCACAAATGCTTTTCATATAATCAGGCACAAACTTCCACCACCATTACTTTGCCTAGTAGGACATAAACAGTTACATCATCCACTATGAGACATGATTGGGGTTGTAGGGACTAGAAGGAGATCATACAAGTAAGACATATAATATATATGTTCCTCTATAGTTCATACTCCTAGTCTACCTTCCTCAAATTCCAATTACATTGATGTAAATGCTCTCCTCTCTTGGGCTTTGTACAACTATCTTAGACATGAGTAGCTTGTATTATTTATAGATCGGGTGCTATGTCTCTTGATCAAGCTACTTGTTCATTACAATTACCACATTATATAGATATATTTTTCTTGCTATTACCATATATATTTTTAGATCCAAATTTTCTTTAAAATACCACGATGACGATAGTTTATTAATGACACCTAGTAAATGGGTTATTTTTCTAAACCCCATAATAGGGTGGTTATGTTGATTTGTTTGATTGTCAAGAAATAACTCATATGATTTTACAATATTCTCTGAGGGAGGCATTATCAATTAAACTTGTGTGCTCTTCCCTAACTTGAGAAAAGGTTGGGAAAGGTGAGTTTGACAATTGTATGATTAACTGATATCTAAACATGGAGGTTAGGTTTTTGAGTGATGTGGTTGAGGTAAGAGAATACCCAACCTGGGCGTCTCTCTTTCAATTTTTGCAATAAGCTTTCATTCTACATTTTGTTCTTTATGTTCTTCATACATGACTAAAAACCTTTATTCTGAATGATTTAGCTAATACAAAGCTCATAAAACATACGACTCACTCATGTGATACTTGTGAATGATACCAACTCCAATACAACCAAACCCATGCATTTAAGAGAGATAGTTGTGTTTCCAGATCTTTATAATTTAAAAATTCATAGTAGTTGTCAAGTAAGTTGTTAATATTCATTCATATACTAATAGTTGATACCAATATTATCCCACACATCAATTGTCATTAAATAATGCTACCTTTACGATGAAAAAAAGTTCCAATCATATCATTTGAATGTAATCTTATATTTTCAAAGCTATACATATAGCCCATATACACTACATAAAACATCTTCAACTATGTAGTCAAATGAATGACTATGTGAATTGTTATATAAAAAATGTGGACGAAATATCTCCAATTAACTAATAGTAACAACCACCTGCTTCCAGCTTAAACCATTTCTCAATCTCCATCACCTTGTTCATATTTCACTACTTATAGCCCAATTTTCCACTGCTAATGTTTCTTGCATCAAGGTAAGTCACCAATTAGAGTTGAGGCCAACCAAGACCGATATTTCATTGAGTGCAGTGTATAAATATATGAAAATAAACCTTGATGCACCTTTACATTGTTCTAAAACTTGAGAATTATTTTTTCCTCTGTCTAGACAATGTATAACATGAAGGAGGCATATAAGTACCTTTACCCCTCTTTTGTTCTTCTAGTTCCTTTAGAAACCAGAATCAATTAGATTCAGTGTAGATTTTACCCATGTTTAGTCGTACCAAGTTTATTCAACTATGTAACAATAATTATTTCATATATAGATTTTTCTTAGAATGCATAACATAGATGCAATTCCTCATTGTCAATAACTTCAATGCAAAGGATTCCACAACATACAACTACTATTGCAAAGAAACTTATCATGTAAGGAAGTAGGAAGAACTTTATTTAGTTAGTTAGCATTGTATTTAGAATTTTCATATACATGAATCCTAGTTTATAATATTGGATGTTTTAGATCCTCTAATGAAGCACTTGGTAGGGAAAAAAATCTTAAGTGACCAAGATACACAATTTTACCGACATACTTCAATCAAAATAAATTCTATTCTCTTCACAAACTAGGCAGACTTTAGACCCTTTTGACAAATTCCCATATGATAGAAAGTGATAATTTAGTATAAAAACACATCATATATCTTAAAATATTCTCAATGATATGCATCACATGTATCAATTCCATCTTTCTAAAACTCTAAAGGGTCTTCAAACAGGAGTCCAAGGTATAGCATCAATGCCATGGCCTAGTTGTTTGGGCCTTTAAACGAGGAGTGAGAGCATGCATACTTGTGCTTATAGATAACCAAAAAGGAAGGTTGTATGTGGCTATTATAACATGACAAGTGATGATCTTAGCCACTGATAGTATAAAACTGGTTAACTCCATCATAGGAATGCCCAAGTCTAATATTTTATTGCCTCTACACATAATATAGGAAATTTTAGACGGATTTCCTTCTCAATTAATATTTTATTGCCTCTACACATAATATAGGAAATATTAAATGGATTTCCTTCCATTTCAGATATATTTCATAGATGTTGTAGGATATGATCATCTTTCATCTTACCTTCTACATGCCATGCACTTTTTTGCATCAACTTACACAGATAATAAGCATTGTAGCTAAGGTATGACAGTCATATACCACATCACCTTAGCAGGAGAACCTTTTTAAAACTGGATAGTTGATCTTCTTATACCTTGACACCCACATTTAGGTCATTGATAAATTGATATATTCATCTCAATATACTAAGTTGACACTTGGGTAAGCATGAATCTTGAAACCTTTATACCCATTCAACACAACATCTTATTTTCTACACAGGTCAAACTTGGAAGATCATTACAGTCTAGAAGTGTGCACTTCAACAAAACCAACTGAGATTAGAAAACTTTGTCATTACACTTATTTCCTGCCTTCATAGTATATAGTCTTAAAAAAGCATTGAATCTCGTGAAATTAGTTCAAATCCTCATACAAGGGTTTGTTATCATCATGTTCTATGTTACTAAATATATGAGATTCTTTTGTCAAGTTAAACCCAATATGCTTCATATTATCCTCAACCATATTGGCTATAGTTGGTTGTTTGGAACTTTAACCTTGGATGTAGAGCCACATTAAACTACTTTCTCCTTTGGTTTCTCCCCAAGACAATACCAATATGTATGGTTCTTTATAACCCCATTACACTTGATATGACGTTTAGGTTCAATAAAATTCTCCAATTTCAAATTGTTTGGTAAATTTCTACATGGACATTAAAACATATCTCCTGGTGCCTTCTTATACACCTACACAAAGTATTTAAAATACTCAACTTAGCAATTGAACTTGGTGTTTTGTGTTTTTAAATACTCATAAAACTTCTACCCTTTTTATAAAATTGACTATACAATTACCATACAAGATATGCTAGGGTATAAATCACCAACCTAGAATAATGGACCAATATAAGTTGGGTTGGGCATTATCTAGGATTGATGAATCTATGCTACCTAGCCCATTATTGAACATTAGTTTTGTAAGGAGTGGGAACCCAGAGGGGAACCACTCCCTACTAAAAATTTGAAGGATAAAACCTCCAGTCCAAACACACTTCAAAGGTATGCTTGGAGTGGGTGTAAAATTTTCAAATCTTTATTAATGGTATACAAAACAACCAAAGTGTAGCAGCAAAATAAAAACAGGATTATATTCAATTCACAAAAGGTTAAACTTACATGTAAAGTTACATCATAAGGATCCATGTAGAGGGAAATCTAAACCACCTCAAGATTGTCTTCAAACTTTAACTTCTCAATATAAGTCCATATCTTTAAGCTATGTCCTCCATATCCTTCACCTAGGGTTGGAAGCATAACCCAACAAGAATGGTTAATGCAAGACATCAGCACAGGATGGTATGTGCATACTAAAAAGAAAACTAAGCAATACAAAGAAATAAGGACATCAAATAAATGAAAGCTTCCCATAGAAAAGGGAAGTACCACCCAAATGGGTATCAAGAGAATAGAATCACAATAAGAATGCTACTTGACATTAAAGCAACTTAAAAAGAGTGTGCCATATATACATCCACAACCATGGTGGGAAAATAAGCACATATCATCATCAACCAGCATGCATGTGATATAAGCATATCCCTAGAACAATATAAAGACAAAGTGGCCAAGAATAATAAATCTTGAAACCTGATAGAGAATCTATACTGCCAAACTCCCAAATATATGAAACATGGGCCAATAATCATACATCTTGCCCGGGTATGGGGTAACCTGTCCATCCCAAAAGAGCAAGAAATTAGACATCTTCTTGGCAGGAAATTACGCATTTGACATATAAAAAAACCAATGTAACTACACTACTCTAGTGCTACTAAATCACATAGCATGTAAAATGTAGATGCAAGTAAAAAATTGTGGTCAGAATTATGTAGTTGCCATATCATATAATGTATAACACATACATCCACATGCAAGTGGGAACAAGGTACCACATATCCAAAAATAAAGATCCACATCACAGTAGACACATATCATCAAAAGTCCAACATGCACAAAGCATATAAAAAAAGATTCCAAGAGAATACCCATGATCACAAGATCAATAACAAATAAGGTAGTTCACATGAACCATAATTTTCAAAAGAAAAAGACATTGTGTATAGGCTAATGTTCATAGGACCAAGAGAATGAGAATATAGGTTAATTGCTCAACATAGAAGAATAGGAAATGCAAACATACCTCAACTTTAGAGTCCAAAGTCACTTCTAGATCCAAGTCTAGGTCACCAAAGATCCTAATAAACATATATGTAGATTTTGAGTTAATTTCATATACATTATTCAAACCCTAAAAACCACCTTTTTCTTAATGTGTGAATTAGGTTATCAAAATTGTGGCACATTTTAGTTTATGTTATTATGAGTCTAAAACACATTTTATTATATTTTTTTGAGTTATAAATATTTAGTTATGATTTGTATAAGTTCATTCTTCTTTAATTAGATCCATTGAAATCACATGTTATTAAACATTAGATTTAGCCATCAAAACTTATATCATTAGATAGTCTTATTTTTAATGATTCCAACGAGTATTTATTCATATTTTTCTGACCAACAATTAATTAGTTATTAATTTTTAAACTTTGGCCAATCAGATAATTAGATAAAGCCACGCATGCGAGAAAGCCCACGAAAAGAAAAGG
This sequence comes from Alisma plantago-aquatica, assembly GCA_963693085.1. Taxonomy (NCBI): domain Eukaryota; kingdom Viridiplantae; phylum Streptophyta; class Magnoliopsida; order Alismatales; family Alismataceae; genus Alisma; species Alisma plantago-aquatica. The sequence goes on along the minus strand of OY856413.1, from coordinate 248,129,519 downwards.
AAAAGTAGGTCGGGCCCGCATGAATTGGCCCAATGAACGCCGACCAAGTCAGCAGTTAATGGCTCTCTTGACTCTCCCCAACGCAAAGGATAAGAGGATGGAAATATGGAAATACCCCTGGCTAGAAAAGCAAAGAAACAAGGAAACAAAGGGGGTAGAAAGGGAAATAGACATGGAGGAATCACCCCCCTCTACTTGAGCTTACCAACCATTGACACAAAGAGCAGGACCAAGTCAAGAGTGAGGAAACTAGTGAAACCAAAACCAAGACGTGATTATTCAACTTCATCTGACCACGAACACCTCGACAAAGGCGGTTGCAGGTAAACCAGGGCGAAGGGAGGCTGACACCCAAAGAATTACATTAGAGGGCACAACTGGCGGAGAAGAAGGCAAAAATTGGGAAATGGGAAACACACCTTCCTGGGATAAATCAACAACTTCAGAATCTCTGTAAGGACTCCACAAAGAAGACAAGGTGGTCGGAGGGGAGTCAGAAGGTCAAGAACTCACTGTCGGAGTTGATGAGGTCACCAGAGCCAGTTGGTTCATGATTGATAGCTTCCAGGGATGTTGGGGATGGATGGGGTGGTCAAGAACCTTGTTTGGGGTTCGAAGATGTTGGGAAGACACACACACACACACACACACACACACACACACATATATATATATATATATATATATATATATATATATATATATGTATAGGGAAAAAACAAGCTTGGCCATGTTCCTCTTCGGAATAGGAAACAGAGGAGGGGGATAGAGGTCCTACACGTTTGGGAAATATAGGAAAGTAAAACAAGAGAAATATAAGATGGATAGGTGCAAGAAAGAGATAGGAATGTAAAGGAAAGAGCAAAAAAGGGAAAGGAAGAAGATCATTGAGAGAAAGAATCACAACTACTGTGCTCACATTCCGAATAGGAGTTGGGTGAAGAGGAGAACGTCAAAACTGTCAACTGAATCCAGGAAAAATGAGATAGAACCTGGGCCATCCGATCGGGCCGTAAAAAAGTAAAATCAAAATGAAGTCGTGTGATAGGGAAAACTATACTCGAATCAAGATCAAATAAAGTATATTATTCACATTATTTCCTTACTTTCTCTCTCTTCAATTAAGGGTCCAAACATTAACAAATTAGGTGAAATTTTACATAGAGGATAATTAAGACAAGCAGATTTCGATTATGAAATTAGATTTTCCTTTCAAAGACTTTTGATGCATTAATTAACCAAATCTTACTTTCTATTTCCTCATGCCTTAATGACATTAGGATTATCCAAATTTGATGAAACTTCACCCACAAGTTATCTTTGATGTGTTGAATATGAATTTTCCATCAATTCCATCTTTTAGAGCATTTTATCTCATTATTGAGCATTAATGCCTTTTTTCAACTTTCTCTCTCCTACACTTACCTTATTATTTCAAAGGGTCCAAATTAGATGAAAATTGACATGTAGGCTTATTTTGATACATAAATTATGAAGTTGAAGTTTGTTTTCACTTTTATGATTCCTTCTTATGAGATATTCCATATGGCCCACTAATGCTCCATGAACTATATTACTTAACCAATAAATCCTTTATCTTCTTGTTGCCATCCAAATGAGTTATGTGTCATTCTAGATTACATTAGGGTGATATATTAATGCTTTAGCTCAAAAAGATCACAAAAGGATTTCACCTTTGAAATCTAATGATCCAAACATCGACAACTAACTATGATCTACCCCTTATAAAGGTTCAACCTAACAAGTCAAACTAATCAACATTTAGGGTTGCCCACATATCGTTTAGTAGTGAAAGCTTTTAGAGATTTAGGGTTCTCATGTATCCAACTATAGTCATGCCATCTAGGGCTGAGCTTTAGGTCCTTGTGTCTCTAACTTATCAACCCTACAAAAACATCCATGAGTCATAGGGTAGGTCAACTGCACCTTTATATCAATCCTAGTCATAACTCCAAAACTAGGGTTAGAATCCTATTCCTGCTATTTCTAGGGTTTCACTATCCATACTTCAGAGAATTCTTCATTGTTACTTAGCTCAAGAAAACTTCGATAAAATACAGGCAAAATTTCTTTTATACATACAATAGTATAATAAAAATAATTTTTGTGGATGAAAAACTTTTCGATGTAAAACCAACGTGCCGACTAAAATCAATATGAGAACCAAGTCACAATATTTCCATATTAGGGTCTTCTTAACCTATTACTTCCTCATAACCTAATTGCATCCTCAAGGCAAACTTTATTGTATCAGAAGATCAAATCTAGGGTGAACATCTCACTTAAAGGTAACTAGTAAAGTCAAGGGTTCTATTAGGGAGATAAAATTGAAATAGTCAAATTCCGACTACCATGGTCTCTGATACCATGCTGTAAGGAGTGGGATCCCAGAGGGGAACCACTCCCTACTAAAAATTTGAAGAATAAAACCTCCAGTCCAAACACATTTCAAAGGTATGCTTGGAGTGGGTGTTAATTTTAAAATCTTTATTAATGGTATACAAAACAAACAAAGTGTAGTAGTGGACTAAAAACATGACTATATTCAATTCATAAAAGGTTAAACTTACATGTAAAGTTACATCGTAAGGATCCATGTAGAGGGAAATATAAACCACCTCAAGATTGTCTCCAAGATTTAACTTCTCAATCTAAGTCCATATCATTAATCTATATCCTCCATATCCTTCACCTAGGGTTGGAAGCATACCCTAGTAAGAAGTGAAAATAGAAGACATCAGCAAAGGTTGGTATGTGCATACTAAAAAGAAAACTGAGAAATACAAAGAAATAAGGACATCAAATAAATGAAAGCTTCCCATATAAAAGGAAAGTACCACCTAAATGGGTCAAGAGAATAGAATCACAATAAGAATGATACTTGCCATGAAAACAACTTAAAAAGATTGTGCCATATACACATCCACTACCATGGTGGGAAAAGAAGCACATATCATCATCAACCTGCATGCATGTGAGATAAGCATAGCCCTAGAACAATATATAGACAAAGGCGGCCAAGAATCATACATCTTGAAACCTGATAGAGAATGGTATACTGCCAAACTCCCAAATATATAAAACATGGGCCAAGAATCATACATCTTTCCCAGGTATGAGGTAACCTCTCCATCCCAAAAGAGTAGGAAATTACACATCTGCTCGACAGGAAATTACACATTTGCCATAAACAAAAACCAATGAAATTACACTATTCTGGTGCTACTGAATCACATAGCATGTAAAATATAGAGGCAAGTAGAAAAGTCTGGTCAGAATTATACACTGTTGCTATATCATATAATGGACAACACATACATCCACATGCAAGTGGGAACAAGGTACCACATATCCACAAATAAACATCCACATCACAGTGGACACATATCATCAAAATTCCAACATGCACAAAGCATATGAAACAGAGTCCAAGAGAATATCCATGATCACAAGATCAATATCAAATAAGGTAGCTCACATGAACCATGGTTTAAAAAAAAGACATTGTGTATAGGGTAATGTTCATAGGAGTAAGAGAATGAGAATATAGGTTAATTTCTCAACATAGAAGAATATGAGATGCAAACATACCTAAACTTCAGAGTCCAAAGTCCAAAGTCACTTCTAGATCCAAGTCTAGGTCTCCAAAGATCCTTTTAAACATATATGTATATTTTGAGTCAATTTCATATACATTATTCAAACCCTAAAAACCACCTTCTTCTTAATGTGTGAATTAGGTTATCAAAACTAAGCCACATTTTAGTTTATGTTACTATGAGTTCAAAACACATTTTATTATATTTTTCTGACTTATAAATATTTAGTTATGATTTTTAGAAGTTAATTATTCTTTAATTAAATCCATTGAAATCTCATGTTATTAAACAATAGATTTATCCATCAAAACTTATATCATTATATAGGTCTTATTTATCTAATTCCAATAAGTATTTATTCATATTTTTTGACCAGTAATTAATTAGTTATTAATGTTTAAACTTCGACCAATCTGGATAATTAGATAAAGCCACGTAGGAGGGAAAACCCACGAAAAGAAAGCGAAAAGTAGGCCGGAGCCGCATGAATTGGCCTAATGAATGCCAACCAAGTCAGTGGGTCAATGGCTTGCTTGACTCGCCCCAAAGCAAAGGATAAGAGGGTGAAAAGATGGAAATACCCCTTGCAAGAAAAATAAAGAAACAAGGAAACCAAGGGGTAGAAAGGAAAATAGACATGGAGGAATCAACCCCCTTTACTCGAGCATACCAACCATGGCCACAGAGAGCAGGACCAGATTGAGAGTGAGGAAACTAGCGAAACCAAAACCAAGATGCAATTATTCAACTTCATCTGACCGCAAACACCTCGACGAAGGCGGCTATAGGCAAACCAGGGTGAAGGGAGGCCGAAACACGAAGAATTACATGAGAGGGCACAACTAATGGAGAAGAAGGAAACAAGAAACACACCTTCCTGGGCTAAATCAGCAACGTCAGAATCTTCACGAGGACTCCACAAAGAAGACGAGGTGGTCAGCAGGGAGCCGGAAGGTCAGGAACTCACCGTCGAAGTTGACGAGGTCATCAGAGCCAGTTGGTTCAGGACAGGCATCTTCCGACAATGCTGGGGATGGATGGGGTGGTTGAGAACCTCATTTGGGGTTCAAAGATGTTGGGAAGGAAGATATATATATATAGGGAACAGACAGGCTTGGCCATGTTCCTCTTTGGAATAGGAAACAAAGGAGGGGGAGAGAGATCCTACATGTTTGAGAAATATAGGAATGTAAAACTAGGGAAATATAGGATGGATAGGAGTGGGAAAGAGAGAGGACTGTGAAAGAAAGATCAGAAAAGGGAAAGGAAGAAAGAGGAAGAAGATTGGGGAGAAAAGGAATCATAGCTACTGTGATCGCGTTCTGACTAGGAGTCAAATGAAGAGGAGAACGTCAAAACCATCAATTAAATCCAGAAAAACTGAGATAGAACCTTGGCCGTCCGTTCGGGACGTAAAAAAGGAAAATCAAAATTAAGTTGTGTGACAGGGAAAACTATACTCGAATCAAGATAAAAAAAGTATATTATTCACATTATTTCCTTACTTTCTCTCTCTTAAATTAAGGGTCCAAACATTATCCAAATTTGGTTAAAATTTACATAGAGGCTAATTAAGACATATATATTGCGATTATGAAATTATATTTTCCTTTTGAAGACTATTGATGTATTAATTAATGAAATCATACTTTCTCTTTCCTCATGCATTAATGACATTTGGATTATCCAAATTTTATGAAACTTCGCCCACAAGTTATCTTTGATGTGTTGAATATGAATTTGCCATCAATTCCATTTTTAGAGCCTTTTATCTCATTATTGAGCATTAATGCCTTTTATCAACTTTCTCTCTCCTAAATTTACCTTATTATTTCAAGGTTGTCCAAATTAGATGAAAATTGACATGTAGGATTATTTTGATATGTAGATTATGAATTTGAAGTTGGTTTCCACTTTTGTGATTCCTTTTTATGACATATGACATATGGCCCACTAATGGCCCGTTAACTATATTACTTAACCAATTAAGTCCTTTATCTTCTTATTACCATCCAAATGAGTTATGTGACATTATATATTTCATTAGGGTGATATAATCATGCATTAGCTTAAAAGGATCACACTAAGCTCAACCTTGTTTGGTCAAACCCAAAAGGTCAAAGTTCTAGGGTTGGGTCTAAGATTTGTATTGTTACAAGTTTTGCTGGTGCATGACTTGTTTTGTGGTTCCAAAGAAACTTTGACAACTAGGCCCTATAATTTTTGTGTACATTAATGTGAGTGAACTGACCACATATGTACCCTAGAACATAAGGGAGAGACCATCCAAATTTTCTTAGTACCACCACACATACATATCATGGACTATCTAATTTTGTCTCATAGTTGGTAAACCTTAGACGAGAATCTCTAGGTCACATATAAAATGACCTCGTCCCTCGAAATAGGTCCTAGAATCTAAATTATTCTTGTTGGATGCTAAATTAGGGTTTCAAAACTACAAAACAAGATCCT